>VYZX01015940.1:555-16532 GCA_013401335.1 Brachypteracias leptosomus | reverse complement strand
ATCAGCCATTGGAATAATTTCCCCAGGGAAGTGGTGGAGTCCCCAGCATTGCAGGCTTTTAAGATTCAGCTGAACAGGGTGATGGGCCTTCTTGTCTAGAGTGTGCTTTTCCCAAGAAAGGTTGGACCAGATGATCCTTGAGGTCCCTTCCAATCTGGTATTCTATGGTTTTTGGGAATGGGGAGAATTTTTTTTTTTACTTATTACTAGGAGATACAGAATTTATAACCACATACATACTTGGTCTTGTATTTTAGCACCCATGGGTGCTAGAACTGTAAAGAAAAAAAGACTATTTCCAGAATCTGATGTTATCCAGTTTGTTTCCAGATTGTTCAGCACTCTTGGGCTAGAAGTTTTCTCATATTATGTGCAGTTTAACCTCTTAGTCCTTTCTGGCAAAGTACTTACAAGTAGTTAACATTTAAGTACATGCTCTCCATCATATGTAAGAACTTTCAAAGCTAGTGAGTCAGTTGGGACAATCCAGGGGCTCCTTCCATGTGTGCAAATGCCTAGTAATACTGTGAACTGCATCACTGTGGAAAATTATTTTGGCTGCAATGAGCCAGTTCATAACCATCTTGTTAGACAGCATTTTTGCNTTGCAGTCACTTAAGCTTAAGTCTGATGTTGATAACCAGAAGTAAACACTAATGAGTTATGCAGACTCCTATAAAGCAAGTCATTTATGTAAATATACATTCTATCACTTCTTTAAGAGCTGCTTTGGTAGACAAGCTATACCTTCCAACATCCTCTACTTGAATTTTTCATACAGCTGAAGTAAAAAGCTTTTCCTTACTTCTCAAAAGAATACAAAACTCAAAATCCCTAAGATGTTCCGAGAGAAGTGAAANTTAGCAGTGGTGTTACCTACTACCAAATTCTAGTGCTTAAATCTGCAATATTATTTGGGCCAAATCTGTCTGCAAATATGTTCATCTTTGGCACAGATACTTATTGTGGGAATTTCATTCAGGATCAAACATTGTTCAAAAACATTATGGGGAAAATTGAGGATTCCTAGGTAATCAATAGGTCAAAAAGCTCCCATGATTTTTGGGAGATCTTACACCATATTCCAATATTTAAAGGGTNATTCATGCAAGAATGACTTACACAATCATATTACCCAAGCATTCTTACATTTTCTGCTAGAGAGAGATATCCTGCAAACCTGCAGCATAGAATTTGTGAGCAAATGTGTGTGTGTGTGCCCAGATGCGCATATTTTATATATATATAAAAAATTCACTGTTTTTGAGATCAGATAGAATAGCTGCCTCAGGAAAGTTTAATTTGGTTTTCCATGTAATGTTTCAAAAACATGTTCTACACTAATAGAAAGAAGTTAAAAAATTGCTTGAAAATCAAAGTGATCACTGAGCTAGTTGTAAACAGATCTACTGTCAAAATAGTTTGAAGATACTTCAATTGATTTAAGGATCAATCTCAAGAATTGATTTACATTTTAGCCCCTGGTTGTTCATGAGACAGGAAATAAAGTATAGGGGCCAAAAGTTTGTCTTTAGGGATTTTAATAGATATGTCAACTGGTGAAGGTCTGAAGTGATTTGAGGAGGGATATAATCTATATCCTCATGTCATAAAGTCATAGTAGTGCTGCTTTTCCCCTTGGGTGTGTAACAGTAATTTGGTGTCTAATACTACTACTGTCAGTGTTCTGGCCTGCAAATTTTCTCTCAAGAGGCATTAAGAGAAGCTGTTGAAGAGTTCATAAACAGCCTCTGTTCCACCACCTGCAATGTGAATTGGGTTACAGAATTTTTATTCTCATAAAGATGAATGACAAGGATTATAAAAACCCGGCAACTTTGTCAGACCACTGCATTTAACAGGTATAACAATAGCCTGGAAAGCAGCCACTTTTGACAACTGGGTTTTCCAGTTGTGATGCCATGTATTAGTATTGAGCACGGGGTAGTTAAAGATAATTTCTGTTTCCCGAGATGGTCTGTACCATCAGATCACAGAAACCCAACTGTTTGCATTGATCATCATTCTGGTGGGGTTTTTTTTTTTGAAAAAATGTAAACAATGATGCATATCTTGAATAAGTTTGCTATATGAATATATGCACTTATGCACCTGTTTCTCCTAATATCTTGTGAGAAAAAGATTTTCTGTCATCTGTGATTACTCAGTAAAATTGTCAGAGGGTTGTGTAAAGTTGGTTACAGATTACTCCAAAATAAATGATACAAAGGTTGCAGAATCCAATCAAGAAATGTCAAAACCTAAGGATCAGTTTGAAATGAGTGAAACAAAATTAATTACCAACCTCATTAATTCAGGTGATTTTAGGAGGATTGTCTCCATGGCAATGCAATTTGTGAATAATTACTATGATAAATAGATTTGATGGAAATACAGTGTTTTGACTACTTTGGCTACTGTGGTATTGACTGATGTCACTTTGTGGTTTCAAACTGATCTGTAGACTAACAGTCAAGTGATTAATGATTCTGTGTTAAGTATCTGTCACTTTAATTTGATTCAAGACCATTAAATGAAAACAGATAAGCATCAGTTTTGAGGGAAAACAAGGTAATACAGAATTGTTTTGCCATGGCATACATTGAGTTTTCAAAGCACTGGCAACATCATGACAGGGGGAACAGAGATGCATATTGAGGAGTGGTGGGGCTGTGGTTGATATGGATAATTGGCATAGAGTTGATGAATCTTATGTGTTGGTTCAGAATTTCCTAGTTACCTTGAATAGCCTGTTTATTCTTTTGGTTACTGCCTGAAATCATACTTCTAACCATGCCAAAAGTGTACAATGCTAAGCTCACATGCTTGTGGTTTGGGGATAAAGCTTGTACTTTTAACAAGAAATCCAGTTTTGATGGTCCATCTGTGGAGACTGATGGAGTGTCTATCTGTCACCCTGGGACCTTATGTCTTCTGTCTGAATGACAGCCCATTGTTCATCCTCTCTGCTAGATTAATTCCCAAGGGGAAAATCCTGGCACACTCATGCTGTCTGGAGCAAAAGAAGCAGGAAAGAATGGAAACAGAGCAGTAGATACAAGAGTCTTGTCCCATCATCTGATTATGTTGGGGGGGGAGGAATGTCTTAAATATGATTCTGCAGCCAAAATGATACTTCTCCTCCTCCATACCATCTGCAACATCTCAGGTTCAGGCTGTTTTGAGTTACAGAAATCTGAATTAACTATCTCAGCTAGTACTTGTTTTGAGCACTTGAAATTGTGACAAAATTTCTCACTTTTGAAGGCAAAAATGATAAAAAGAAGCACAAAAAGTTGGCTTTCAAGATGTCAGAGAAAGGGAGCAAATGCTCTGCTAGAAATTCAGGTGGTTGAAGTTGTAAATTCACTGTAGTGAATCTTTTTGTAGGAATTTTGTCTTACAGCCCATGTAAAGGTAAACAAAAGGATACAAAGTCCTCTGCCCAGATGTGGGATAATATTTATTTAATTCAGAGTAATCTTTTGTGTGAACTATCTGCAGTAGGTACCTGTATGCATGCATTTGCCTGTTTAAAAAGACCCAACAATGTCCTAAGGTGGTTTACCTTACTTCCACAGAGAGCTGTATCTCCTTGCATTTATGATGAAGTAAGACCATTGTGTTGCAGTCTGGTCTGCTCCTTAAGGCAACACATTTTAATGCATTTAACAAAATCTTATCAGCAGATGTTTACGCTGGCTGGCCTGAGTGTGGCTTCTGTTTGGGTGTTGCTATACTGCCTGGGGCTGCCAGGGCTGGTTACAGTCTTGGGGAACCCCCTCTCTTCTTCCCCATCACACCGATGTGGAGCTGAATGCCTGTCCTTACATAGTACTTTCTTTTTTGCTCACACACAAAGGGAGGCATACTTCATATTTGGTGAAGCCATAGGCCATACTGTGGAGTTTCTACTTGAAAACTATATTTTTCCTGAAAAACCCATAAAAATGAGTCTTTTTTAAAGGTTTTAACTTGCCCATTTCCAGTCTCAATGCTTACCTTGTGCTGGTCAACCATTTTGTAGTATTATCAAAGGGCCAGCATACAGCTTCAGAACCTTGTACAGGTGCCCTCCTGTACTGCTAAAAGTGTGTAAAGTCATGACCAGTCACATAATAGAACACACATTTAGTTTGGGGCCTCATGTTGTGGCAATTTGAACATAACAAGGAGATTGTGTTTTTAATAAAACTTGGGTGCCAATCACAGTAGCTAGCATGAGCCAAGCAAAGCATTAATGAACAGAAGTGATTTTTTCATATAATAGCAGTGGTACTGATCACTGATAACTGAAATTAATGGTTGTTTTCCAATTATTGGGCATCGTAAAGTGGTTTTATAGCTTTACACAGGCAATAGTTGTCTTTAAAATTTCTAATCGGTCCTGTTAAGGATGTACTGAGGAACAGAGAAACAGTAACTACTACGCCTAGGCTGTAGACCCAGAATGATAAAAAAGCCTATAACTTTTTTTCCTAAGAAATGCTGAGTTAGGGAAAAAAAATACCCTGGTCCTTCTTTTTAGATAGCAAAGATACTAGTTTGATGTAGGGCCCTCACAATCCTTTGTAAATTGGACTTCTATGTATAATGGTCTGTGGTAAATAAGGGAAATGAAGCATGTATAATATTGTCTCTTTTACTGAAGTAACATCTTAAAAATGTAAGTGCTGTCTATGATACTTGGAGTGTTTTCATGAAAAGGTAACTGGCAAATAGGTAGGTAGAGGCAAAATCTGAATGTCCTAGGCCATAGTATATACCAGATGGGTACCAAAGACTAAGCAGACTTATGTATTTCAAATTTCTTTATAAACAGGGTAAATCATCTCTAGTTTCTCTGATAGATGAAACAATATGCTACTATCCTAATCAATCACTCTAATATAAGAGATTAACTGTATTCACATCTGTTTCAGCTGCCAAAAATGTAACCAGTAAATGCTGCAGATCTTCTGACAACTGAGAAAATATTCTGCATGTTAACAGGAGGATATGATTCATTTCAGTATCTGAAAAAGATTTACGGTTTTGAATTTGGGAAACATTATAATTTCATTCTGTGTCTAGAAAACCTTACACAATGGCTAAAATATCAGGTTAAGCAGTTTAACTGAAAACATGCTAGTTACCAAATGTGTGCCATGTAAAAATAGAAAGTGACTTCTTAGGGAAGAGAAGACCAGTTATAGCTTCAGTTGAACAGCTACAGGGTACTCAGTGAAAGTGAAAGATCTTGATCACATTTCTGTTGGTCTTTTCCTCTTGCCACCATCTGTGCTACACTATGATACAGATTAGCTCCAACAAATTATCATTAAGATGCCAAATTCATGTTTCTGTGTACATGTGGATGGCACTGCTACAATGACAGTCATTGTGCTGTGGAACTGAAGCACAGCATGGAAGACAAGCAAAGATGCTGCAGCTCTTGATATATTTTAATCAGTGATAGTAAATACACGTACAAGTAAACACATGCTCCACAAATATAGCAAGCATAGCACTTTTTCAGTAGTATATGGTACAGTCAGTACTTAAAACATCCAGTTGCTGAATCAACTGAATCAGAACACATGTCGTTGGCTGTGGAAGAGCTAGATCCTGAAGGTCAATTTTATCTTTCTGTTTTAGTAAAAATTTTCACAGTCCAGGGTGTTAACCACTGATTAATTTTCTTCAGCAAGCTAGATTCTTCTCTTGTTTGTGCCATTCAAGTGTTTGATATTTTTGGGGGAGCTAGGCACTAATTACTGAAATAAGCATTATGTCAGAGGCTCACAATGAAAAATCAGTGTTTGTTGGGTAAGTTGCATTTGATATCGTTGTACAGTGTTAGGCAATGTGGTATTATGCAAAAATAATGATTTGGAGCAGTGAAACACCTGTTTTCTCCCAAGTATTTTTACCCTTACTACCAGATCTTTTTTTTTTTTTTTTATTTTCACACTCTCAGTTACTGTTTGCTCTGTCTAGTTTTTGTCCATTTAATACAGGCATAGACAGCACAGGTGTTGTGACTACAGGTTGTACTCTGATTGGCAGCCAAAGGCTTTGGTATCATTAGCCTTACTCACTGGTGCGTGATTTCAATCTGCGGGAGCTCTTGTGCGATTACATAAACTGTGTATTATGCATACAACTCCCTGAAAAACCACCATACCAACCCTGACTTGTGTTTGGAGATTGAGTTATGACACTGACGTGCAATATGGTGATACTGGCTGACTGTGTAGAAGCAGCCAAGGAGAAAACTTGAAAGACTATTTTGACATTCATATCTCCCATCCCCCACTCATTCACACTGTTGGCTGGAGAGCCGAAGTGTTGGAAGAGTAACCTCTACAGTAGCTGAGGTACAAACCTTTGCATTTAACAGAAGTCCTACCTTGCAGTGCAGCATTCTGACTTGCAGTGAAATAATTATTTGCATCAGTACAACTATTTGGCAGTGTGCAAGATGTCTATAATACTAAAAAACCCCCAACAAATTGAATTCTTAAGGACATGATGGCATGATATCAGCATCATACATGTTAAGCAAAAATGAAGTGCATGTAGAATCAGCAGTTACAGATATTGTATAAGAAAAATTGTAGAAATGTAACAGTATTAATTATAATGGAATTAGAATAGTTAGATTAAAATGATATATTAATACATGGATACACTGTTATTAATACATGCTAACACATTAATTATATTAATAATTAAATTTTATATTAAGATAAGAATAGATTTATTACAATCTGAAATACAGGAGAACTTCCAAAAATGAAACATGCAAAAAAGCTTTTGTTGAATCTAGAAACAGTAAAGAAAACTGGAAGGTATCAATCTCATGATCATGCTATTTTCTACCTTTTATGATGTCCATAATCATGGTGAACAGCTCTTAGACTTGCTTCTGGACTCTGGACTATTGTAAATAGACTGGATTTCCCCATCATCATTTTGTGGTTCATTAGATTTTTATATGCTATAGTAGCCAATGAGGAAGCATTGGGAACTCTTCCAGGAGTTATATCCATGCTTCATTAGTTTTAAGGCCATCTTTCATCTGCATGCTTACTTGTAAAAAAAACCCCTTATTCTCTGTGGAGTAATGAAAGAAAAACTCTCTCATCTTTACAAGCTTGTATTTTCTTCTAATAGCATATTCTCTTCTCAGCTGAAAGGTACAGAAAATTGTGGCTACCTGGAATTCTACAGGTTCAGGTTGTGGTCTTAAATATAATGGGTATTCATGTAATTGAGAACATTATGAAACTATCAAAAACAAACATATCCAGAAACATGACTGATGTTTATCAAATGTCACTGTAGTTGCAATACAGCTAATAATATTACAACTTACTGAGAAAATGATTCTGTGAGTATACGCACATTAGAAAGGCAACAAATGACTCTTCAGTAAGTCACCACCTTCGATGTCACATCCTGTAACTGTTCAGAACTAAAAATAGTGTGATTAGCTGCCTATGACAAAACCAAGTGGCCATCTGCAGTGGCTGATCATGTTTTTCAAACATCTAATAGAGCTTACAGTTATGACAATATACAGTTCATTTTGTGACCATTCAAGTTTGGGTTTTTTTAATAAACTTGTTTGCATGGTCATCACTCACTATCATTTTTTTTCAGTGGCTTTGTGCAATGGTGGTTTATATACAGTGGCAGAGTTTAAAGTTCTTGATAAATTAAAAATGTTGGAAGGAAATATAAGCACATAAAATGTAACTTCATGGCAACAATTACTTTCATAAACTAGAAAATCCTTTTTCCCATATAGTGGAAAGACAGTTCATTTTCTGCAAATAGATGAAAATAAAATTTTATTTGTATTGGTTAACTGTATGACAATACAACATTGGTTAAAAATCTTGTAAAACTCTGGTTTGCTTTGTATAAAACTGGTTAAGCAAGTTCTGGGAAGATAAAATGAATTAGAGTAATACAGAGAGTAACTGCAGGATAATAAGGGAAATGGCAAATATTTTGTGACAAGAGGATACAAATACTTCCAGTGGTAGCTTTTGCCATAAGAAAGGTGAAAAAGAAACCAAACATGATTAATCTCGGTATAGTTGAATCCAATTTTCAGGTAATTGAAAAAAAATTGGTAACATGGATGGCACAGGTATGCAAGAAACTGCACTTAATAGAGAAGTAAATAACTCCACACAGAATCAGTCAAGTCCAGTAGAATTTATTAGTTCTGTCTCAAAACTGGCTCTGCCAAACTGGGGTTAACTCCTGGAGATTCACTTACTCCCAGGTTGTCCTGCTCATTTGTGTCTGGGGGCATCACTGGCCCAAAGTGCTAATTAGCTGTGGCTGTGTTCTCAAGAAGGTTGTGTTACCTTCTGGGTCAGGTTAGTTTTGGAAGCAGAGCAGTCACCTGCGAGTAGCTGGACACATCTTAGAATGAACTCTGTGGCTGAGTCTCTCAGGGTCTGAACAAACATTGGGGTTTTTTCCCCCCAGCTTATTAAGTATTTGACAACTCCACTGCTATTTGTTAAATGTGAGTTTGGATAGGAAATAAGCCAGGTCTTTTTCTTGTACCAAAGCATATGAAAACTTGGACTATCGATTCCCTTCATTCTAGGAAAAATTTTAAAGAAAATAGGCAGCAAATGTGAAGGCTTTTAGCTATTGAGCTCTCCGCTGAAATCCAGATAGCAGAGTAAAAACTCTGAAAACCAGCAATTACACCAAGTGCATGCCCAGCATCTCGTTCCCCCTAAAATTCACCTGTCTTATTTTTGCAAGCATAATTGTTTTAAGTGTTTTTTTATCTCTATGAAAACAATCTTTACATTTTTGCTGATGGTTACTCAAAAGTGACACAGTGCTAAAATATTTAAATGAAAGAATTCAGTGTTTTGACACTTGCCTCCCTGTCTGCTATGTCAAGCGAAAGATAATCCCAGTGATTAGGCAGTTTCTTTTTTCTGTCTGGGTGGTACACTTATAGCTAATTATGTCAGAAATATTTCATAATGACTTGAGTTTGAGTATAACTGGGAACTGTTATTTCCATTTTGTTTAATGTATTTGGCTCTGAAAGAGTGATGTAATGATTTCAGAAAGATACTCTCTTCATTAAGTCAATTATGTGAATACGTAAGAACCCTCATGGTCATACGCAAGAGATTGTGTATCACAAAGTACTGTAAATTCATCTTTGTATCCACACAGTGAAGATAATTCTCTTGGCAGATCAAAATAGTTTTGTTCTGATATCTTCCCTCCCAAATACATTTTGGAAAAAAATTTTCCTCTTTGCTGTAGTTCACCTTTAATTGAGTTTGACTGGAAAAACTCTAAAAATCAACACACAAACCCCCAGCTTTCTCACAGGAATAGTTAGCATGCAGTTTAATAGGCTTTTGCTTCTTTTGATATGGGCTTTGACTCACACTGCCAGTGTACAGTGTTATAAACCTTATTCATTCATAGATATTTTGGCTATTCTGTAAATGAATATTTTTCAGATGATACCACATTGCTACTCCCTCTTGTGCTCTGACTGTTGGCTATGACACACCTACTGAATGCATTTTAATTGGGTCAGGCTCTTTGCATGGGGATTGCCAAACCTCAGAAGCCACAGTATGAGAAAGTACTAGTTCCTAGCTTTGAAATCATCCTGAATGTGTATTTTAAAATTCTGCTACGATTACTACTAAAGTAAAAATAAGAAAAGAGGCAGGGATTTGGAATTGGGTCTTGAATGTATTTTCATTACTAATACCAGAAAATTTACTACATTGAGAAGTTTGGAAAGGCATTTAAGATAAAGTATTTTAAGACGACAAAGTTCAGGCAATGCCTGTGTCTATAAAAATAGCAGGTGGATAACAGGTGTAACCCAAAGGGTAAACTTCTTTGTATCTTCTAGGTGTATAAATTACTTTTCTTGAAGAGAAATTGCATTTCTGTAGTCTGGATAAATTCACAGAAGCTTGTGAAGGTTTATATAGCATGTGACTTTGAAAAACTGTTGGCCAAATACATGCTATCTGAAAATAAATTGCGAAATGATTTTTCCTTGGTGTAGAGGCAAACCAATAATCCTCTTAAACCAGACCAGGTTCTAGGTAAGACCAATCTCTGCACCATATCCTGAGAGGAAATTTTGAGTACCATGGTGCAAAATCAGCCTGAATCCATCTGGATTTCTGGAGACCCAGCATAACTCCATATGTATCAGATTCTAGGAACAATCTGGATGGTGGCATAGAGAGGATTACAGGGACAGCTAGAAAGTTGTGTCATCGACAGCTTCAGAACAAAGCAAAGAGGTAGCTGTTACCTCTCCAGGACAAGGTTGAGAGGAGGAGATCATGAAGGCAAATCCATGTCTAGGTTCTGCGTTGTGATCTGCAACACTTCATATTTATTGAGTCAAGCACTGCTTAAGTGAGGAGAGAGTCCTTGCAGAGCATTGGAAAAAATTGTGCAAAGATTTCCACGTGGCTTTGCACCTCAAGCTTATAAAGGAAATTCTCTTTACTTGACCAGAATCCATGGATTGCATGGCACCAGTATCTCCGCTTGTGTCTACAGTTGGAATCCCACATCCTAGGTGGCACTAGGACTAGCTCCAGCTCTGCCTGACTGTGCACAGGAGGAAACACTTGACTATGAAGCTAAGCATTTGCCTCAGGACATGTGTTCACGTCAGACTGTAGAGTTTCTGTGTTGTTGCATGTAGCCTAGACATATGACAGTTGCAGGTTGTGTGTGTGGGTTAACTCACATCTGTCAGATGCTGTGAATCCCTGCTTTGATGGATTTTAGAAATTTGTATGCATACTGGACAGCAAGGGGCCTCTTCGAAATCTCAATAACCTAAATCCCCAGCTACTGCTTCCAACCATGGTATATTCTATTTTTCACAAACCACCTTAAGTTTATGCTAAACCAGTTGGATTTTTTTTTTTGTCCTTAGCGAGTTCCATGAGTTCCACTTGCTCGTGCTTCTGCTAGTCTTTAATTTCTCCTCTTAATTTGCAGTTTGAAATTACTCATAGACCACTCACATATGCACCTTCTCCATCCTTGTCCTTCAATTTAAATAGCTCTTCTTTTTCTGTTGTGTGGCCTACTTGCATTTCAGTTCACTATCTACAAATTTTGTTTAATAGTCATAGTGTCATTTAAAACAGAGGTAGATGAAGCTTGGAGACAGCTCACTTCCTTTTCTGTGATACACTTCAGGGCAGTATGTGTAGTTCTTACTATATGTCTTGCTAAGCTAGACAAACCAAGCTTTCATCATCCAGGTATCCTTTCTCTGTCCGAATTCATCTTTCTAGCCACCACACGTACACATTTTATTCCAGCTAAGATTTCACCAGATCTTTGTCAATAAAACTTATGGAGGCTGAAAGGATCTGTAAGATTAAATCCAAAGGTGCCATTTAATTCATCTTCAAACACATACATATATACTCCAGGTTGTGGCTTCAAGGGAGAAGACAGCATTCCATTTCACTTTGACAGGAAGTTTTCTTTCTTACTTTGCTGTTTTCTGTGAGCAACTGACACAGCTATCTAAACTATCAGTGTTAATTCTGGCAAATACTTATTTTGTCAATGAGATGGGTTGTATTTGGCAGTCCTATGTGTGGTCTACTGTTGAGTATAGAATTCAGTTCCTTACTGACCTATGCTTGTTAAACAATAAATGATCATTTAATAGAGTGCTTTAAGAGACTATCATAGGTGTCAAACATGTTCTGTAAAAAGTGCATTTTCCATTTTATATTACGGGAATAATTCCAGCTACATACTGTTTAAATATCGCCATCAACATCAGGCAAAGTAAATATATTCCGAACTGGAAACTGGTATTTGAATGAGTTGTGTTATACCCGTGTTCCTCAAACCTCAAGATGCTGTCCTTATTACTAAGCTTCCTAGAGGGAGATTAGTGCTCTGAAGCTTTGTAACAACTGGGTACTTGCAGTTAGAATCATAGAATTGTTTAAATTGGAAGAGACCTTTAAGATAATCAAGTTCATCACTGCCAGGTCACCACTAAACCATGTCCCTAAACACCACATCTATTTTAAATATCTCCAGGGATGGTGACTCAACCACTTCCCTGGGCTGCCTTTTCCAGTGCTTGACAACCCTTTTGATGAAGAAATGTTTCCTAATATCCACCCTAAACCTCCCCAGGCACAACTTGAGGCCATTTACTCTTCTTTTGCTTGGGAGAACAGACTGACCCCTCCTTTTCTTACAGCTTCCTTTCAGGTAGCTGTAGAGAGCAATATGGTTTCCCCTCAGACTCCTTTTCTCCAGGCTAAACAACTCTTGTTCCCTCAGCTGCTCCTCATATAGACTTATTCTCAAGACCCTTCACCAGCTTCATTGCTTTTCTTTGGACACACTCCAGCACAAGGTCCTTCTTGTAGTGAGGGACCCAAAACTGAACACAGTATTCAAGGTGCAGCCCCACCAGTGCTGAGTACAGAGGTGCAATCACTTCCCTAGTCCCGCTGGCCACGCTATTTCTGATGGATGCTGTTGGCCTTCTTGGCCACTTGGGCACACTGCTGGCTTATATTGACCAATACCCCCAGGTCCTTTTCTGATGATCAGTTTCCCAGCCACTCTTCCCCAAGCCTATAGCATTGCATGGGGTGGTTGTGACCCAAATGCAGGACTTGGCCCTGTTGAACCTCATACCATTGGGCTCAGCCCAGTGATCCAGCCTGTCCAGATCCCTGTGTAGAGCCTCCCTACTCTCAAGCAGATCTACACCCTGCCTAACTTGGTGTCATTTGCAAACATACTGAGGGTGCCCTTGATCTCGTCTTCCAGATCATTGATAAAGGTGTCAAATGAAAGTGGCCCCAATACCGAGCTCCTCCCAAGCTGCTTTTCACATACTGGCTCACCTACAGAGTCAGTGTCTATGTTGAATAACCATGCAGGTTTTCCCCACCTTTTGTCTTCAGAAAATGATTTAATGCAAAATATAGTTTCAAGTGAATGCAAGGTGCCTCTGGTTTTCTCTTTGAAAATAAGAAAACAAAACATTTTAAAAAGCATGAGTATGCTTTTTATGTTGAAGTGAAAAATTAGGAATGTAAATTTGAATACATGCTGCATATAGAACAGCAAAGTAACACTTGCTAATTTCTCATATGTTGGGAGATTTTGTACAGTTTCCCAAAACTCTCAAGTTGCAAGTCATTTGTGTTATGAATAATGGACTGAAACCACACTAAGCAAGAGTTGCTCAGAATAGAGGCCCTGAAAAATCCTGTGGTGTGAATGAAATGAATTAGCTCTTGTCACTACTGTGTTCTGCAATATGAAGATGCAGTAGAAGAGTGGACTGCAAGGGGAAGGAATTTTTTCTTCATAGGCAAAGTGTCATGCTTCTTTGACCAGAGGTGACACTTTGTGTATTGACAAGGTTTAATTCAGATCTTTAGGTAATGGAAATTTTTTTTTTATTTAACATGAGCCATTTTTAAATCACTTCCCAGAAAACAACCGTAGTATGGTAACTAGAGAGATAAGTAAAAAGGCAGTTTCTTCCTCTGTAATGGAATCAATGTAGTGTTTACCAATTTCCATGCTTTTTATCTGTTTTCCTTTTAAAGCTCCAAAAGAGAGAATCATATTTTTCAAAATGTGGCCTTGATTTACATATATCTTAATTTACAAATATACTATCTTAAGTTGTTCCCTGTGGTCTCATCTATTTATGTAAGTACACTGAAAGCAACAAGAGGTTTGCTCCTGTATATTTTATTGTTGATGTTTACAAGAAATAATGTGACAAAAAAGCTTCAAACAAAAAAGTACAAATATTTTTTGAGAAGAATGCTGTTAGCATGCAATTATGTGCCAGTTCTTTTTGAAAAAATGTCTTTGGTGTTAATTTTTAGCATCAATCATTTCTGAGTGCATTTAATGGGTGATATGTGTTCCACTTGAAAAATATAGAGAAGTGGCCAGAGTAGAATATTATTAGGTGTTTGGGTTTTTTGTTGAGTTTCTTTATTAGAAGAGAAATAGCATAATATCCATGTTTAATGAATGATTGACCTAAGTTTTTTTCAAAATAGGAATTTCATGCTGAGCATTTACTGACTAATAAAATCCTCTGACCGTTTTAGTCAATGCATGGCATGACGATTTGGAATCCAAGGTGATTTCTTGTTTTAGATTTGCTGCCCAGCCTTTCAGATCCACAGCTTGTGATAATTCTGGTTTATTCAGGCACTTCTAGATAGCATTTGGCAAAGTGAGTGATGTGTGCAGTAGGTAAGGTGTTTCTCAGACAGAGTAAGGATGACTCTGTTTCCTGGAGCTCTCCTGGAAGAACTTTAATGGGTCTAAAGTTGTGATGGAGGGACTGCTGGACTATTTGAACTGCTGTTGCCCATCCAGTGGAACTGCTGACATTTCACATAACCCAAACCTTCTTTCTTTCAAGGTTTATGGCTTCAGTTACTTAGAGATTTTGATATGAAATGCAAAGCATTAGGAAAGTTGGTTATGCCTAGTCTAAGGACTGTTTCATCAGCCCACCTTGTCAAAAGAAGCAGTCTCTGCATATAAAAAAAGGAACAATTCAGTGACTGGATTCTTTCTATTCTTGTAAATGAAGGAATCTGGTTGAAAAATAATGGGTAGCGTAACCAGAAATTAAATGAGTTTAAGATTCAGGAAACAGATTTACTAGATCAGACACTCCACAGCCTGAAAATAACCTTGATAATTTTTAAATGAATGTTAAACATCTTTGGTTTCTTTTTAATATTAGTGCTTATATTATTACACTGTGGCACCTCAGTGCTGTTTTTGACAAAACATAGTTGGTGGAAATGATTAGTAATATCCTAAGTTATTAACAATTTAGTTAGAAAGTAGAGAAAGAAATATCAACATCTGGATAGATGACATTAACTGTTAAAAAAAAATAAATGTTCAGTTTAGATTGGAATCAGGTTTTGATCTGTTCTTATATTTTTTTAAAAACAACTGTTTTCCATTCATCAGTTTTGCATGAAAGAAAAAAGTTATTCTGTGATGAAACACAGAAAATTTTCCATATTATTAATAGGATTTATAGTACATTAAAGGGAAGATGTTCTAATGAAAATAATCTATTTGCTTTGAAGCCAGTGTTCAAACTGATGCTGGAAATGGATGGCAATAAACAGTAAAAACTTATCACTTTATCACTCTATGCATGAAAGAATTAATTTATCTTAGCAATTAGTCATTTCAGAGGGCAGCTGTAACTCATATTTCTTAAGATAGTTTTATTTAAATATAAATTGGTTGGAGGATGATAAAGGTTTTTTCTCCACACTATTATATCTCTCATCCATAGGCAATATACAGAACAAAACTAGGAATTTGTTTTTTTCTTACTTTCTTGTCCTGGTTCAGCCAGGATAGGGTTAATTTTCACCAGGAGTTGCTATTCGATCCCAAGCTGACATCATGTCCAGTACTCAAGGCGGGCAGAGCAGTCCCGGCTTTGTCTCACCCGGGCTGCCTCGCTCTGTGTCTGTAGCTGTATCCACGCGGTCTGTACCTTTATACCTCTTGTTTTGTTCATTGTTATCCCTGTTGCTGTTACTGTTGTGATTGTTGCTTTTGCATCGTTGTATTAAATTCTCCTTATCCCAACCCGCAGGGTTTGTATTTTGCTACCTCTCCCGTTCCCGTTTTGGGGGGTGGGGGGGCAGCGGCCACGTGGTGCCCGGTTCTGGCAGAGTTTAAACCACCACAGCCTTTTTGGCGCCCAGTGTGGGGCCCGTAGGGTTGAGATAAGTTTAAAACCTGACCAGAGAGTGTTAAAACAATTTGATAGACATAATTTTCAGTTTACATATATATATATCTTGTTTGGATACTGTGTTTACAATGCTGGCTAATTTGTTTGCTTGGTTGTGCTGTATTAATTCTTATATCCACTGTGTGTT
>VYZX01015939.1:454-10831 GCA_013401335.1 Brachypteracias leptosomus | reverse complement strand
TTTTTAAGTTAACTTCCAACAAATAAAGTGAATAATTAGAAAACAGGATGCCTGATGTAGTCTTTGTTAAAAAGAAACGAATGATCTTTCACTTTCTCAACAGTTCTTTAAGGTACAACTAATACAAAGCATTCTTGCTATCAGAGGATCAAAGTAGCTTTCCACTACTCATCATTGCATCATCTCAAAGATGTACCGTATGACAAACTATGTAAGTCATCACTTACATTTTGTCTTGCCTTTCCACTTCCCTTCCCCCACGCTTGTCAAAATGCTTTTATTTCAAACACTCTATGTTATTTTCTGAAGAAGGTGTGGGAATGTCTCACTTCACCCCTTTCCTGATAAACATTTTCTCTCCTCTTCTCCCAAACTTCCATCCTGTGCCTCCAGTTGTAATTGAAAAAACAGGGCAAAACAGGCCTAACCTTAATTTCCTGTGTTGAATGTGCAGCTGGTTGATTGATGGCCTTATGAATTATTAATGAAAAAACCTCATGTGCATATTCATGGAAGTGTCTCTTTATTAATTCATAATGCAGCTGCTGCAAAGACAGAGAGTGGAGGGCTCAGTCTCCTCCCACGTACAGACATAAGCAATGTCTCTTCCTCAGCTTCTGATTCCTGCCCCTTTACTAGCTCACCCTCAGTTATGCAACACCACCAACAATTTCCATTTCTCTCATGTTCTGTTCTGATGTCTTGTGCACCAGTCTTATGCCAGCCTATAACAAGAGAGCCAATCAAATTCCCCAGTAATGTTTCTTATGAAAAATAAACCTCAATGGAAGCAATGAGAGTTTACATCTCATTTCAATTATTTTCAGTTGCTTTCAGACGCTACAACACATGCTTCATTTAATTCTACAATGAATATTACACACAGAGTGGTGGTGTTTGTCACTGGAGACTAAAAAGATGCAGAAATATCCCAGAGGAAATGATGAAAAATAATAGAGTAGTTAGTTACCTGTGAAGTTCTATTTTCCACAAATAAGAAACAGAAAATACAGGAGACTTGAAGTAAACTAGTTCTTAGTGAGACAATTAAAAAAAAAGAAAAAGTAAAAGTTTTGTGAACTTCTCGAGTATTACTAGGATAGACAAAAACACAGGGTATGACTCTGTGCGAATAGTTACATTTTTCTCTCCAAAATGGCGCTGGATATTTCATGGTATGATATGGCCTTCAGTAGAGGTTGTCTTGATATAATTGGCAATTGGAATGATTAAAAAAAAACAGAAAACATTTTGTATTGGAGGAGTCCAGCATTATGAATGGAGGTAGGTGATAAATAAGTAGTTTACAATTAATGGAAAAAAAAGTCCTTCAAAGTTTTATGTGTGTCCTGTTGCAGAAGCAAATAAGCATTCTCAAATAAATGACTCAGACTGATGATGGCTGCTGTTTCATAGCTAAAGGCAAAGTATAACTGAGTAATGAGAAGTCATTTGCATGGCAGGGGTGGGGAGAAAGGAAGGTATAAAAGCCCAGCAAAGCCACACTTGGAATGCTGCTGGTGTTAAGAATGAAATGAGAGTTTCTGAACCCTTATGGACCCAAAATCTGCTTACATTTTGCACGTTTAGTTTATACACAGAGAGAGAGAAACAGTTCTATTGCAATTTAGTTTAGATTTTGATTCCAAGATTTTAAAGCCAGAAGGGACTATTAGGTCATGTCTTCTGACCTTCTGCGTAACACATTTTCTCTGTTTAAGGCTCAGGGCAACCCCCCACGGAGCAGAATTTGTTTCACTCCTCTTCCCCCTCCCCTCTTCCCTCCCAGGGGAGGAAGAAAGGCCTCACACAAAGTTGGAAAATTAAGATCACAACTTTTAACAGGGAGTAACAAAAGGAATATCAAAGGAAGGGAGGTATACAGAGGTAACAAGAGAAGGTATATATACAAATATATACAACACTGATCCTCGGATGTTGCTGGATTCCTCCCGAGGCACGTGGAGTTGTAGCAGCCACAGAGATGTCCGGAGCCAGCAGCAATTTCAGCTAGGAGGGGGCGAGCGGAACTTCCTGTGTCTTTTTATAGAGTGTGGCAGGAAGGGGAGTGGAATAGCCACTCCACCTGTCCCTCCCCTTCCCCAAACCTTAAACCACACCACACAGATCATAAAATATCATGCAAAGTCTGTTGTACTGAGCCAAATAACCAGTGTGGAGTCGTAAGTCATAGAAGTTTCACTGTAAAGTTTTGTCTTCAGTATTTGATCTTAAAAGCAAGGTGATTTGGCTTTAGATAAATAGAAAACCTTACCTCATTCCCTGTATCATTATCCTTACTCACTCCAGCAAAGGTTAAGGAACATGATCACTTGATGTAATGCAATTCAGAGAAGGGCAATGTGTTAAATTACTTAGTAGAGCTTCTGTTTGCTGGCGCTAACACAACTATTAATGTATGGCAGTATATTAAATAAGCAATACCCAAAATACAGCTTGAAGAAGTAACAGAGTCCTGACTAAATATTTGAATGGAAATAAAAGCTGTCACAGATGCTTCAGCACTGAATGTGCCTGCCATCCCCAGCTTCTCATCTGGACATCCTAACACTGGGGTTTTTATGTTTGGCAACTGGGCATTTCATGTTGGTTGGTTGGTTGGTTGGATTTCACTTTTTTATAGTCTGCATCCTTCTTTGCAAGTACATATGCAAGTTTTATCCACCTCAGTGCTCATTATTAAGACAGGCAGCAGCATAATCATATGACTGCACCACAGCAGGCTCAGTGTTGGAATGTTTGTCTAAACCACAGAGAGCTCTTTGCTCACAGGAAGCTTGTTTCTTCCTCAGGCCCAGCAGACAACTGCTAAAGCTAGGAACTAGTGATGTGATTTATTTTCTCATCTCTCCCCACAGGGCATGCAAACATTTCTTCAGATTTGGAAGGAACTGTTCTGAATGGGAAACCTCTGCAGACTCAAAGTGAATGTGCATATCTGTTTTTATCACCTACATCTGCTTATGACAGAGGAAGAGAAGTACAGGTCAGTGGCAACTCATTCCATGAAATAAGGAAGGGAGGATTCAGCTGCATGGTGGAAATGAGAAAACAGATCTGAATTTTAATCTGTGCTTCGGGTGACTATCTTTGCTTCTCCCTGAAGTAGCCATATAAGTGAACGCTCTTGATAACATTTCCGTCTTCACAACGCACTTGCCAAAAGCTTTCCTGCAGTGCTGTTGTTACCTGATAGCCTCCAAGATGTTAACAGTAGCTAACAAAGTCAGGTGTCCTGCTGTCTTATAGAAAACATAAAACTCCTTTTGGAGAAACATACTGTTTTGGGTTTTTTTAGGTTACGGATCCTAACTAGATCAGGTATTAGGGAGAGTCTGATCCATGCTTTTCTATGTTGAGATAACATCTTTTGAATATAATGATGGATCTGAACATGCTAGAGAATGCCAGATCTGAATACATTAAGGTAGCAGTGATGTGCATTTGGAATTCGTAACACTACATATTGGGTAATACTAAATTTTCTTTTTCATGCAAATTACTAATAGGAAAGTTACCTATAGGTAGACTCACACAAAATAAGGACCAATTCACTCCTTTATTGAAATTTGACTGAAATCTATATTTATACCCCTGGAAAACTTGAAAGTGGTCAGAAGGTGTTTATAAATCCTTTCGAGGCTTGAAAGTGTAAACTCACCACAGGAAATTGTTAGAACTGGATCTGCATGTGTATTTTATGGTTGGAAGAGCCTCAGGATGGCAGGATAGATCTAGGCATATAGGAACACACTGAATTCTGCCTCTCAAGGTGCTGAAGTTCATTTTTATCTGCCACATGACCTAAACATTTATGAAAGGTTAAATATTTTTCTGTTGTTTAGAATGGTATTTCATTGTGTGGTTTGATCTTGCTCAGATATAATCTTTAATTTTATTCTCAGAAAAAAAAAAAGTATTTGTTGATGTCTCTCACTCAGTTACCAGTATTTTGTTACACATTTGTTATACTTTTAATGCCATCCATTTCCCCAATAGAAAGACTGAAATATTTGTTTCCCAGACAATTCCAGACCAGTCATTCTGCAGAAAACATCTCGAGTAGATATATGTGTTTTCCTCTCTTTTCATTGTTCATGAAAATAATAAATACCATGTATGTATTCATCATGTGTGTTTTTTCAATTATTTATGGGGTCAAGAAGGTGAACTTGTCATATTCATTTTGATGATGGCTACATAATTTATCCTAAATTAAGGGAATAGAATGAAAAAGTTATACAAATAAAAGACAGTGATGGACAGAAATAAAATGTTTAAAATAACATGTTTAAAATTTCTGTAGAACATCCAAATTGCTGCTGTCATACAGACATTGAAAGACAGTTTCAGAAGTATATTCCTCTTTTGGATGTGTCTTCACACATCATGAGTGATTGTAGTCAAGTCAACAGAATCCCAAATTGTGATGCTGTAAAGGAGAAGAGAATCTATTTGAGAACGTTATTATTTTTGGAATCCATTCCCTGTCATAAAGTGAAGTAAATTGTAGCTGAGATCTTACTCATAGTAACAATTTCAGAAAGAAAAATAAGAGTTTAAATGTAATACTTTACCTTTTTTCCTTTTCATTGTTTAACTATTAGTGAGAGGGATAACTCTAATTATTCAGTCTTGAAATTAATATTTTTATTTAGTATCAAGCAAAAAAACCCAGGAATAATAAGGCTACAGTTATCCTTTTTAATTTACAAAATAAATATTTCTACTGAGAATAGGTGGCTTTTTTATAAGTATAGGCATAATGATAGAATGAGTGATACTTGTAGAGTATTTCTAGTGAGTTCTAAGTGAGTAAGAGTGAGAAAAATGGCGATTACAGCATTCCTCAGGGAAGCAAAAGTAAAAGAATTGTATATTTTAAAAAATATAAACATCTAGCTAGTGTTCAGTTTGCTTTGTAGGCCATTTTGCTATCCCACACAGACTATAGAATTTTCTTTCGCTTTACCTTATTTATAGTCAATAATTTTGGGATACTAAAGAACAGCTTGTATTTAAGCCAGATAGAACAGAAAGTATTTGCATGGTTACAAGATGAGCAATCTCAATGCTTGCTGATTTGACTTTTTTTCTGCCTGTCATATTTATTTCTGTGGCCTTTGGGAAGAAGTGTCATCTTCAGTATACTGAACGTGCTCCTGAACCACGGAATTCACTGACAAAACAGTGGGCTTCATTAGCTCGCAAGAGAGACCCCATGATCTGTAACTAGCATTTTTTGTGGATGAGGCAGCAAGACACAGTGAATGGAAGTGGGAATGTATCACATGAATTCATTTAAAGAAGTGTCTCTTGGTTCTCCTGGAACTGGACAAATCCAGGTAAGAGGGAGTTTTGGCGAGGTGCAGTTTTCATCTGTGCAGCTGCTCTCCTGAATGTCCTCCTTTAGTCATCTCTGCTTAAAGCAGACTGAGACAGAGCCAACAGTTTAATTGCATTAGCAGCAAGCCCAAGTTTCTTCTTTACTGTGCTTCCTGTGGTGGGCCCCTCCTGATCTTTCTGCTGTGACAGCAGCTTTAAGGGTTTAACAACACAGTGTCTTTTGATCTCATTTCAGCAGCTGTGATTAAATAGACACACATCACTTGCTGTGCCACTATGTGAGCAACCCATGGTTCACCTTCTCTGAATTAGTACCCGCTGAGCACTGCAAATATTTGAAATGTCAATCCATTTGATAATGTCAAAGAGGGCTGCAAATACCACAGAATGGCACCAAGGAAACATTCAACACATGCAGTGGCGTATATTATATCTCTTCTTCAGGATAAAAAACGTAGTTAAATAGAAACTGGAAACCATCATAAGAAGACGTTAAGGTCAACAGATCTAATAACCTGAAGTGGGATGTGCTCCTATAATTCATCACCTTAATATTTTAAGCAAACCCATCCCCTCTCAAAGAACTTAATTCTTTCACATTCACCTATTCTAGCAAATTATTTTCTATTAGTAAAAATCGGGATGTTCACAGCATAAAGACCCATATGTTTTACACATAGATTCCGTAGCTTCAAATCAGAAAGCAAAGCCTTGTTACGACATCACTTTATGTTTTCGCATGAAGAATCCTAAATCAGATGGAAATATTTTATCTGACTAGTACACAATAATGAGGCCATATTTTCAGTCATAGAAGCTTGAATCAGCAAAGAAGCAGGTGAAAGTAGAAGAGATTAAGCTGACTAATAGGTTGCACTTTGCCCTGTAGAAAGATTTGCTTTTGCAAAAGATGGCAGGAAATAAGCATTAAACTTGTTGCTGGGGGTTGAATGAGAAAATTACCAACTTAATATATGTGCAACAAAGAACTGAAATCTAGCCATTACACAGAAGAGGGAACAGTCTTCCAAAGAAGAACATTTCTTTTTCTGTTTGTCTTTTTTTTTTTTTGTCTGTGTTAGACTTTCCTTGCTAAATTGAAGATTTTTAAACATTTCCTAAAATTGTATCAGCCAATATATGAGAAATTAAGTATTAGTGATGCAGGGAAAGTTTTCTTTTTCATTGAAGAATTATTCACTCACCTAAACCTTAAAAAAAACCAAACAGTGAATTTTGTGTACTGAGTGGCACAGCAGGCAAATACTGTGTGCCTTATTTGTGGCAGGTGAGTCAAGAGATGCTTTTTCCGTTTGTATGCTGGTGAAGACTAATGATTCATTGAGCACAAATACATCCACATGTAATTAGTGAATGGTACCTTAGCAATAGGAAGTTATAGTGAGACTTATTGTTTGTTTTATGCCACTGTCCAATTATCTTGACATTTCATAAGGCAGCTACTTTTCAGTAGCTCAAAGGCACGTGTTTAGGTAGTCTAAAGAGCTATTTTTAAATAAGACAAGAAAAAATACTAACTGCAGTATACTCAGCACTAAAGTCCCTTCTGAAGGCTTGGTTATAAGTTCTTCTTGGGTTTATCAGTCACTTCAACAGCTTCATTTTCTTTTTGATTTTGCTTTCCTCACTGTCAAACTTGGATGAGGCTTAACTTACAACTCACCACTTCCAAGATCTGTATCAGTACATGAGAGATTGCTTTATGTTACCAGCATATCTGAATTTTTTGCTACTAACATATTAATAAAATAATTTAAGAAAAAAAAAGAAAAGTTACAGCAGGTCTATTTAATAATTAAGAATTATATTAATATAATTAAAATACAGCTGCTAAAATTTATTAGTGGTAGATATGATTGATCAGTTTAAAAATCAATTTGAATGCAGACAAGTAAAGTCCCGCAAATCTCTCAGATATACTAACTTCTAAAAAAGTTTGGGAATTTTATTTGCTCCTGTGCCCATTGTCTTTGTTAAAGACAGATGGCATGTCACTGCAAACACCCCAATGTTTTACTTCCATTATTGGGTTTTATCTGTAATGTCAAAATATACAGATGCACATATACAAAACTTATTATGCTGACTTCAGTGGCATTTGCTAAGAAGTACAACCAAGAAATTCAAGTCTCTTTCACTGCTTCTATTACATGTGTTTAACTAAACTTGAATTGTTGGTCATTGTTAAATAAAAGCTTCAAAAACAAGCTTATCAATTATTGCTCTTCCACCTGCTTTTCATCTGAAAGCAGGAGGGCAGGAGATCGCAGACAAAAGCAGGCAAGCTCTACAAAGCCTTTTGAGTTTTGCTCACCTATGCTAATTTTTCCTTTGATCACATTACTAGACAACAATGTCAGATATTCTTTTTCATGTGTACAGTTTATCTCAAATCTTTGCCTTCTTATCCCCTAATCAGGAATGGACTAAAATTCTGATTAATGTCTCTGTTACAGAGATGTTAATTAGTATAATTCTTTCTTTGCCCATATCCTTCAATTACCTTTGAAGTGATTCAATTGCACAAATAAAGCACAGAATATGAATACATTACAACAATAGGGTGGCTTCAGTGAATCTCCCTCGTCTGACTTTAGGACATGCTTTATCCTGAGGCAGACTTTAAGTATCCTCAGATACTTTTCCCAAGTGGCATGAAGAAAAGGTCCCTTCAGACATTTCTCAGATGAAAACAGGGTAAGATTCTTACTTGCTGCCTGATTAGCTCATTCTCTGTTTTTCTTTTTTTTTTTTTTTAATTTCATAAACATGCATCAACCTTACTCTGCCATCAGCAAAGCTGGTATATGAACTAAATATGGAGGAAAGCCTAATTAGAGGAATAGGCCCCTGGCTGATAATTAAAATGTGTACCTTCATCCTATATTCTTGGTTCTGGCTTTGAATAGTATCAGTTTATTTATACCCATGGAATAAATAAAGCTAGAGCTCCCTTTTAATGGTGAGACCTACCAATGATCTTGTACTTATTTACTGTTTCTTATTTTATTCACATCAGTCCTTATTTTGCAGATGTTTGATTTGAATGTATTCAACATAAATATACCTACCCATCTGTCTGTTAATTACCACCCTTTACTCTTGTACATGCAAGCTACACAACTTTCTTCAGTTGTTCCTCAGGATGCATAGGGACAAGAAAGCAGGATAACACAGGCATTCTTAGATAAACAAGCACTGGGATACTTTAGGGCATACAGTAACAACCCAAACTAGTAACATTAAAATAATTAGCAATTATATCAATGCAAAAGATAGTCAATCTTCAAGCAGAGTCATCAAAATCGTAAGAAATAGCAGAATTACGCCTGTTCAAAAACCAGAAATATAAAACAGGAGCTAAAACACCTCTAATGATCACTCCCACACTGTTCTCTGTCCCTGACAGAAGAGCTCCTGCTTGATTTGGGAGGCCTGACAGGCAGACATGGCACATGATATGGAGAATTCCCTAATGTCTCTCCACCTGGCTGAACACAGTGACTCAATGATGCCAAGTTCCTGCCTGATGCAGCAGGAGCATCTCCTTTGTGACTACCCCACTTTCCCAGGTGCTCTTGCATAATAGGCACGAGGCTTTGCAAGTGGATGGTTCAACTAGCTTGGAAGTGCCGGCAACGTTAAGTCAGCCTATGCCTTGTATCAAAACTGCCTCCACAAAAAAAAATGGACGGATCATTGTCATAGAAGACCCCTTTCTGAAGGGAACAGAAGGCATAATATGCAAATTGTATCTATTTCTTACAGAAATCTACTACCTTGATGGGGCCAGGGTCAAAGATGTAAAAAGAAAGTTTCCTACACTGGCTTGACCCTCATATAATTATTCATCATTGATTTTTCAGTAGGCAGGGAATGATGAGGGGAGAAACAGGAAAAGCCAGCAGATCATTATTGGAGGTGAAGGGAAACATAGTGACAGAGAATGAGGAAAAGGCTGAGGTACTGAATGCCTTCTTTGGCTCAGTCTCTAACAGTAAGACCAGTTGTTTTCTGAGTGCCCAGCCCTCTGAGCTGGAAGACAGGGATGGGGAGAAGAATGAAGCTCACGTAATCCATGAGGAAATGATTATCAACCTTCTACACCACTTAGACACAACCCCAAGGGTACTGAAGGAGCTGGCAAAAGTGCTCACCAAGCCACTTTCAATCACTTACTGGCAGTCCTGGCTAACTGGGGAGGTCCCAGTTGGCTGAAGGTTAACAAAATGTGATCCCCATGTGATCTATAAGAAGGGCTGGAAGGAGGATCTGAGGAACAACAAGCCTGTCAGTCTGACCTTAGTGCCAGGGAAGGTTATGGAACAGATTATCTTGATGACCATCAAGTGGCAAATACAGGACAAACAGGAGATCAGGCCCAGTCAGCATGAGTATATGAAAGGCAGGTCCTTCTTGACTAACCTGATCTCAGTAGATGTCTCTATGAGAAGGTAACACACTTAGTGAATGAGGAAAAGGCTGTAGATGTTGTTTACCAGGACTTAAGTAAAGCTTTTGACACTGTTTCCCACAGCATTCTCTTAGAGAAACTGGCTGCTCATGGCTTGGACAGGTGTACTCTTTGCTAGGAAAAAAACTTCCTGGATGGCCAGGCACAAAGAGCAGAGGTGTATGGAGTTAAATTCACTTGGTGGCTTGTCACAAGTCATTTTCCTCAGGGCTCGATATTGGGGCCAGTCTTGTTTAATATCTTTATCAATGATAACAGGAAGGCTCTGCAGAAGGATCTGGACAGACTGGATTGGTGGACTGAGGCCAGTGGTATGAGGTTCAACAAGGCCAGGTGCTGGGTCCTGCATTTGGGTCACAGCAACCTCATGCAACATTACAGGCTTGGGAAGAAGTGGGTGAAAAGCTGCCCAGCAGTGAAGGACCTTGGGGAATTGGATGACAGCTGGCTGAACAGGAACCAGCAATGTGCCCAGGTGGCCAAGAGGGCCAACAGCATCCTGGCTTGTATCAGAA
>VYZX01015938.1:32404-60490 GCA_013401335.1 Brachypteracias leptosomus | reverse complement strand
GGCACAGGAGTTTTACATACTCTATTTCTCACATTACTTACGTGAAGCTACGTCTTTGCCTGCTCCTTAAGGAATACTAGTGGAAAAAGCAGAAGAAAATATAGGTTTGAGAGACAGTAACTGGAAGAGGAGATTGAGTTCTGTAAGAGCTGATCTGGATGAGATACCATCTTCGTCCTCTCAGATTTCACTTCAGAAGGATGGAAAAGTTGTTGGAAACAACTTCTGTTGGAAAAGCTGTTGACTTTTTGTTCATGGTTTTGTTTAGAAAGGCCACAGTGCACAAAACTGGAAGCCATCAGTTCTTCTGGGTTTATGGAAGCCATATTTATGCTGAAGGGAAGCATAAGCATTTGCTTGTTGTTGTTCTCGCTTTCAACAAAAGGCTTAGAGTCTGTAATTCAACTAATTCACATCTTTAAACAGTAATACTGAATTCAGTTTATTTTCAGCTTGGCACCTATCTTTACAGATGCCTGAAAACTTATTTCTCAGGTCTTTTCTAGAAATGTCATAGGGGTGTTTTCAGGGCTGGTGAATTGGTCTTTTCTGATGCGTAGACTTGTGAGAAAAACACCGACCAGCTGACTTGCAACAGAGTTGACTTCTAGTACTGACTCTGCTACTGGCTTCTTTGGTGGCTGTGGACAGTCACTTGCTGACTCTGTCAATCCATTTTCCCACTTTAATACAGGGATACTACTAATAGTAGTCATATATATTAATCTTCAAGCCATAGGAAGCTATCTGAGAATCCTTCAACCATTGAGGGTCCCTAAAATCATTCAGAATTGGTAGCTGGGAGAGAGTGGCTGTTGTGCAGACATGCCCACGCTCCAGAGATGTGACTGCAGCTTCCACAGGTATGCCCAAGCTCGCTCTGAGCTCAGGCACTGCTAATGGAGTACCCGTGGTAGTGTGGAGTTAGCATGTGCTGCTGGCTGCACCCAGGTAGCTCAGTAGATGCTGGAGTGATGGGCCCACGCTGAGTTCCATACTGCTGCATTGACAACGTTGCCAGTATCTCCCCTAGTTAATTTAAATCTAGCTCAAGTATGTCTGCACAAGCTGCAGTTAGACTGTGGCTGTGGTATAAAAATACACCCAACAGGAGACCACATGCAGCCAGAGCTTCAGAGAAAGCATCTTCGTTACATTTGCAATCAAGCACGGGCTGCTGGCATCATTTCAAATTTACCTTACCTTTGGCTTATCATTCTTCNACTTCTTCCTGCAACTGGAGTTCCCCAGCAACAGCGGGACAGAGGGAGATATTGGAAGAGACTTTGAAAGAGACAAAGGTAATGGATCTGATTTTCTACCCCTTAGGAATAGGTTGCAGCTTGGTCGTGTATCTTTTTGGTCTCTATCATATTATGTTGATGCACCTCTCTGGCATTTGTTGGGGAGACCTGTGCATGGCCATGGTGGTATTCGGGGTGTGGTTGATTTGTCCACACGTTGTTGAATTTGCTGCCTGGCTTCTTTTCCCTTCCATTACTGAGTTTGTAATGAGGTTTATTTTCCCTTTCATTATATCACCTGCGGTTAGCAGAATTATTACTTCTGTTTCTGGCCATGCGTCATCAGCTTTTCGTTTTGTAGAAATAGATAAAGTCTTGATCTGTATTCTACTGGTGGTGGTTGCATTCCTGGTGTTGTACAGGGTAATTGGCAAAACACCTGTCAAATAAACCTCCTGTGTAGGACAGAAGTAGACATATATAAAAACCACTATGCTGTAATACAGGGCTACTTATTTCCCTCTTTTGCTGAGAGCAGCATAACAGTAGTCATGTCTGTCCTCATTGTAGGAGTGTTTGTGTGTTGTGTACCTCGTTGCTAGGACGATCAAAGCAATCAGCACTCTGTAGCACTGAAGAGGACAATGATGGTACTGTAGAAGTGTTAGAAGACAGGTGTCATTGATTCTGCCTTCTTTCAAATAAATTCTGTTTTCAGAGCAGGAAAAGGTTTTCTACCCAATGGAGCACCTGTCTGGAAACACTTAGATGTAATCTCATTACCAGATGTAGCATGTATGTTTGGTATAGGTAATAAAGAGGATAGGCAGGTATAGAGATGGGTAAGGAGGAGAGGGGTGATTTTCAAAAGGCACTTTGCTCCTTCAGTTATTTGTTATCAAGAAAACATAGGCACAGGAGTTTTACATACTCTATTTCTCACATTACTTACGTGAAGCTACGTCTTTGCCTGCTCCTTAAGGAATACTAGTGGAAAAAGCAGAAGAAAATATAGGTTTGAGAGACAGTAACTGGAAGAGGAGATTGAGTTCTGTAAGAGCTGATCTGGATGAGATACCATCTTCGTCCTCTCAGATTTCACTTCAGAAGGATGGAAAAGTTGTTGGAAACAACTTCTGTTGGAAAAGCTGTTGACTTTTTGTTCATGGTTTTGTTTAGAAAGGCCACAGTGCACAAAACTGGAAGCCATCAGTTCTTCTGGGTTTATGGAAGCCATATTTATGCTGAAGGGAAGCATAAGCATTTGCTTGTTGTTGTTCTCGCTTTCAACAAAAGGCTTAGAGTCTGTAATTCAACTAATTCACATCTTTAAACAGTAATACTGAATTCAGTTTATTTTCAGCTTGGCACCTATCTTTACAGATGCCTGAAAACTTATTTCTCAGGTCTTTTCTAGAAATGTCATAGGGGTGTTTTCAGGGCTGGTGAATTGGTCTTTTCTGATGCGTAGACTTGTGAGAAAAACACCGACCAGCTGACTTGCAACAGAGTTGACTTCTAGTACTGACTCTGCTACTGGCTTCTTTGGTGGCTGTGGACAGTCACTTGCTGACTCTGTCAATCCATTTTCCCACTTTAATACAGGGATACTACTAATAGTAGTCATATATATTAATCTTCAAGCCATAGGAAGCTATCTGAGAATCCTTCAACCATTGAGGGTCCCTAAAATCATTCAGAATTGGTAGCTGGGAGAGAGTGGCTGTTGTGCAGACATGCCCACGCTCCAGAGATGTGACTGCAGCTTCCACAGGTATGCCCAAGCTCGCTCTGAGCTCAGGCACTGCTAATGGAGTACCCGTGGTAGTGTGGAGTTAGCATGTGCTGCTGGCTGCACCCAGGTAGCTCAGTAGATGCTGGAGTGATGGGCCCACGCTGAGTTCCATACTGCTGCATTGACAACGTTGCCAGTATCTCCCCTAGTTAATTTAAATCTAGCTCAAGTATGTCTGCACAAGCTGCAGTTAGACTGTGGCTGTGGTATAAAAATACACCCAACAGGAGACCACATGCAGCCAGAGCTTCAGAGAAAGCATCTTCGTTACATTTGCAATCAAGCACGGGCTGCTGGCATCATTTCAAATTTACCTTACCTTTGGCTTATCATTCTTCATATTCTGCATATATAGCCATGCTCTCAAAGTAAGGGAGTATTTCATTTATCCTCTTCACCTATCATGAATGGCATTCTAGACTAGGGCATGCTAAAAATAGAATGCCTCAATTTTCATTTTAGTTGCCACTCTATCTGTGCATAACTCTTTTCCACCTTTTTTTTCTGATCCAAAATGTGGAGGAAGCTTTAACATTGTGACAATAATGCTGAGAAGGTAGTATCATTCTGTTTCCAGACACAGAGAGAAATCAAGGCAGAGGAGAAGTTATCTGCCATGGACTAGACAGGGAGCCAAGGTGGGAGAAGGAACTGGTTCTATGAGTTTTTATTTCCCATGTGGAACCAGAGGTGTTGGACCATGTAGACTGTATCAGTTAATCGGGAACTCACCACTGCATACTAATCCATTTTTTGCCAGGTCAACTGATTTTGTTCAAGTTATACTAATATTTATAAAAGAAGCCTTAAGTACACTTTAAAATGATGCAGCAAACTAATAATAAACTGAATAATTCAGTACTATATAAATTGTATGGAACAAGGATCCTCCTAGGATGTATCAGATAAATAAAACAGGGGTTTGAAGTGACTCTGAATGATGGTATTGTAGGAAAGGCATCTCAGAAACTAAAGGAGTAATGATCACATCCTTTTTTTATAGTCCTTCTTTCTTAACCTATTTAAAATTTTTTACTCCAAATTCAAATGCTTATTGGAAGAGCATACACTGAGAAGATCTGGTCTTAAGTCTCGTTAGCTATGCTATATTCATTTGGCAAAATATTCTCCCAGAAAACAGTTTGTGCCTGTTCATCGCTATTTGATGGTTGATTCCTCAAAGATCTATTCTGAGTACAGAAAGGAGCCACATGATTCATTCAGCTTGTGCATATCTATTTTATCTTGATAGAAGGATTATATATGGAGAGATAAAGGTTTGTTAAACAAAGTATCATTAATCACTCTGTCCGGAAATGTAGACTTTGCAGGAGCATGCTGTAATTTGTATCACTCTTGCTATGCCTTGCCAGTGCTGCTGGTGAGAAATAACAAACCTGTATTTATGAAAAGGACAGGTTAAGATGAAAATAATTCTATCAGAAAACTGTGAGAATGCTACAGAATCCTGTCGCCTGTACTCGTTCAACGGGAGAACACTGTATTTGTAATAAATTCCTTTTGCTCTGGATGAGTTCTGCATTTTCAATGAGGTTAACTTGGCAACATTCGAGTTGATTTTAATAAAAATAGCTGCTTTGAGGACAGGGAGCTGAGGTTGCCAAATTTACAGCTGCCTTGCACAATTACTCTTACACCTCCTTCAGGGCTACTTAGAACCAGTAAGCAAATTAAGTGTATCGATTGCAATTTTGTTGGACTAACCCTTTTTTCTTAAGGAATAAACTTGATTCCTTTCAGTATGTGTCTGCTCAGAGTGATCTCTTTTCTTTTCAGCCATAACACAAAGACAACATCATGGCTGGATCCACGACTTGCGAAAAAGGCTAAACCTCCAGAAGAGTGCAAAGAAAATGGTAGGTTATTAAGTTTTCGTTGCTGCTCAGAGGGGATTTGCCTTTGTGTGTGTGTCTCTCTTTCAGTTCTTAGAGAAAAACAGGCATTCGGGGGAATGATGAAAGGTGTTTAATTGCTGCTTTGGTTAGAAGCCATAAGTGATACCAGTTTTCAGTGTGCCATGTGTTTCTGCTTTTTATTCCCCTTTCTGATGCTATCCAAAGCTGAGGATCACAAGTGTGTTTTCTGCCTGTTGTGTGTGTGACTCCGGGACTGACCCTCTCCCTCATCTCCTACAGAGAACTTTGGTCTGCAGAACAGAATCCCTTTTCAGATTCTGAGCTTTTAATCTACAGGCGATTCAATGCATAAGGGAAACTAGCAGCACCGTGGGAATATGAATATTGTTTGATTTGTATTTAAAGGTACAGTGCTATGCTATTTAGTAGCCAATTTAAACAAAATAGTGTCTGATAAAACAGGGTGTGGGAGGGAGAAAAGAGATCAGTGTCTGTCAGAGTTCAGGGCTGGATTTGGGGGGTACTGCATTGTTAATGGTTTAAAATTTAAAAGCCTAAATACTGTCGAGGATGCTTAAAGGAGCTGTAGCTGTTGTGCAGGAGAGATGACTATCGACAGATTCAGAGATATGGAATAATAGAGATCATATTGAACTATCTTACATACATTCAGTATAATATCTATTTTTTCTCTGGTAAAGTTTAAGTAATGAAAATCATTTAATAAAGACAAAAAATGTAGTGTAATAGATTTTTTTCTGAGGAGGTTTTTTTCATTGTTTTATAGTTCAGTGTTAGTTCAATTAGCTATTTAAGAAGTAATGATTTCTAAAGACTACTACTTATTTTATTATTGTGAGATACAGAGGATTAAAGGCATGCATGCTATGTGAATTAATTCAAAGCAGTTTTAAATATTTTAAATATATTAATAGGTTTTCATGTACTACTTATGATTTATTTTAAGTTTTCCAAAATACGTTCATTCAGTTAATGTAAATGCTACTAACAGAAAGTAAACTCAGTGCCGTTTTGGGTGATAAAGAGGTCACTGAGGAGTTGCTGGATATATGAAATGCAGGGTCAGTGGTTTGCTAAAGAATGTTCTGTGTTGCTTGGGTTTTTTTTGTAAAATGGCTTCGTTTTGAAAGATTGTTATATTCCAAAAATCCTTTACCTTATTTCAGCAGTAATTCTGACGTTCTCTTCTGACATCAGAAATTACATGTCTGAATGATTTTCTGATGCTTATTCTGGCACTGACAACACTAGCTCCCAGAGTAAATTCTACAGCGAATACAACTGAAGTGTGTTACTGAAACAAAACAAGGGCACAGGAGTTTTACATACTCTATTTCTCACATTACTTACGTGAAGCTACGTCTTTGCCTGCTCCTTAAGGAATACTGGTGGAAAAAGCAGAAGAAAAATCCACCAGTATCTATGGAGTAACATATCACAGAGTTACTTGCAGGAAATGTGTTTCCTTTTTCTGTTAGCTGTCGTATACTGAGATCACAACAAGCTCTAAAATATTTTTTTAAAATACCAAAGTATCTGAATCGATCTAAAATGAAGATTGGTACATTAAAGAAACAACGTTATTGTGTAGTTATTGACTAGATTATTGAATTACTATAGTATGCTGGGTCATGTTGTTCTTTTAAGGGTTGCTCAGCTCATTAATGCAAAGTACTTGAAGTGAAGCATAAAAGACTTCAGGGAGAGATTTTCTGTTCTTACAGAGATTGTTCTTGCAGCATCCTTTCTTTTCCTATGGTTCTTCAGTTATTCAAAAAATGTGGTTTTGGGTTTTTTTAATCCAATACCTGTAAAAGAAAAAGTTCTTAAAAATCCCTAGTATGCCTTAAAATGACTGTACCATGCCACTGAGGTCCAACACCAGGGAGTTTGTTATTGCATATGGGTATTTGGAATTTTTGTTTAGATTTAATGTCAGATCAAGGATTAATTTCCCATGCGTTTCAGCTACAACTTGGTAGATGCATTTTATGCCAAGCGTCTTTTCTGTTACACCTTATGATTTATTCTGGCACATTTTACTCAGAGATAAAAAAATTTTAGAAAGACATCAGTGTTTAGATAGGAAATGATACTTACCTAGTTTCTTTATCATTATCTGCATAAGTTGTGTTTTTCATTGACATTTATTTTGTCACATCTGCAACTTCTGTTGATTCTCTGAGATACATTATGATGTCCTTATCACCTATCAGATTCTGCTATCAGAATTTTATTCTGAGCAACCCAAATTTTGTGCTCTCCTTCCAGTGCAAATCCTGCCAAATCTTCCTTCTTCATTCTGCCACCAGCCTGAAGTTTCCACACTAGATAATGTCCAAGCAGCATACAGTATTTGAGTTCTGATATTCTGGGCTAGTGATATTGAGGGCCCCCTCCACTCCAGACATTTTCTCTCTTCCACTTTCAGCTCTTCAGCACTCCTTTGCCAAATACAATTTAGTCTTTTTCTCTGGCTTCTGTAACTGCAAATTCCAGTGCTTGCTCATTTCTCTTTGCAAAATCTGAACCAACCTTCCAGCACATCCCTCCTCTTGGAAAAATTTTCACTTGCCTTTGCCAAGAGATTGACAAGCTTTACCAAGTCAAGCTTTCTTTGCCTCTGTGCTGTGGACTCTTTCTGTTTTCTTTTAATGACACCCACTGCTCTAAACCCCTTTGTAGGTCAGGAGGTTTTAAGGGCTGATCTTTATTTCTCTGTCATGGAACTTCTATGTGAGGTTCAGCAAATTATTTCGACTTTTGCTCTGTCAGATCTACTTAGATGTCAGGTCTTTGAAGCAAGAATTGCCTGTTACTCTCTGTTTGTATGGTGTCTGAGTTTCATAATAGCAATAAGCAGAAATAGCTGGCAATTTTTCAGTGAGAACTAGAATTTTTATGCATTTCAGATTTCCTCCCCAAGATCTTGACTTTATTAAGAATGATTGTGTTTTCTCTCTTTAAATACGAATTAAATATTTGGATTTTCTGAATTAGAATACTTCTTTTAAATGATTCCTTTTTTTTCTTTCACATCAAAATTAGCTAACCTATTTTTATCTATAGAGTACTATGGAAGTTATAGTTCTGCCCCCTTTTTTCCTTTGAGCTGGATTCCCTGGTTGCTACATTCTCTGTTAAGTCATATTACATAGCAGACTCATAGGATTGCATGATTACAGGTATATTATGTTAGTGGTCTACTAAGAGAGTCTGTTCTTTGGGACAGAGTATGGAAAATAATGACAAGTCCCATAAGACAGTAAAAAATGTAGTTTAATATTGAAAGGCAGTTCAGCCTTAATGAAAAAAAAATCTCAGGTTTTAGAAAGTTCATTTTTGGTTAAGAAGTGTAGTAATTTAAATTTTTCAAATTCTGTAATTCATTTTAGGGAACTTTCCATTCTGGAGAAAAGTGAACATTTACTTCTTTATCCAGTTTGGGGATTAAACAGCTGTTGAAATTTTCTGGGATCAGATATGTCAAATTTCACTTATTTCATTACTACAAATTTCAGCTATAATTCATCCCAATCAGTAGTCTCCATCACTCTTAACCCTGCCTTTCTTTTCCTGTCAGCCTCCTTTCTCCTATCTCTTAGTATTCAAATACAAGTAGGCTTAAGACTCTAAATAAAGCTTTGATTTCACCTAGCATTCATCTGTCATCTGTCTTTCCATCTTTACACCCACCAACTTGACTGCAAAATATAGATGTTTATTTGGGGTGAGCCAAGTTGCCTTTAAACTTCATTGACTGTGGATGTTAGCTCTATTTTGATAATTAGAGGGCACTTGTAAACACCTCTGTGTAGATGGACTACTCCATTTAGGTGTCCTCATCATGAACTGAATCTCGCCCTCCTGTCACGTTTTGTCAGGTTATCTTTTTCCCCATTTTTATAGTCACAGGCAATACCTGGTAAGCTCATTGTCATGCACAGCTTCAGCACTCTTTTTCTTGTCAACCACACACACTGTCCTGGTTTGAGCTAGAACAGAACTAATTCTGTTCCGTGATTTTACTTTTCAAGTGAGCGTCTTCTAAGCGACTGCGCTTTCTGAAGTTAACAGCATATTTTTACAGACAATGTCTGCTTCTAGAAGTGGTAATGCTTAATGTTTATAGTTACTACCAAGGATTGATGTGTAGAAAGGCTTTTGCTTATACTTGCTCCTGTAGAACCCAAAGTCACTGCTAAATCTTGTGTACCATATCAGGGGTCAAGTAAGTAAGAGGTTGTACCAGTGGGGAGGAGTGGACAGGACAGGTGACCCTAAACTGACCGACAGTACCTTCTTTTTGTATTTGCTATCTTACACTTTTCTTCCTTTGAGATTATTTATAGTTGGATAAAAATAAATAATAATAATTTTTAAATGGCATTATCATTAATACCCATAATTCCTGCTTCATGATGAGCATCTAAAATATCTGTGTTTGAAACTGTTTTGTTTTGTTTATAAATAGTTTTTCATTTCACTTGTAAAGATTTTGCAACTGAATATATAAAATGAGTAAGAAATGGTCTCAAAACTAAAGCACTTGCTTTCATTTTTTAATTCATACTGAATACCTATCAATACCTTTTTTTACCAAAATAATAGATGTGACTCACACTGCTTTATGACACATGCAGTTTTTTCAGTACTTTTAGCCACACTTTTTTCTTATTTACATAGAATTTTTGAGCATTTCTGTCATGATCAAACTGTAGAATGTCTGTCTGTAGACACCTCCTACCTTTAACAAGTGCAAGCTTATCTATAGTTAAACACATGCATAACTCTATCCAGCATTGCAGCTTAAAGTAAATCACAAATGTAATAAGAAATCATTTACCATTGTTCACCCGATTATTCACTATAGTATAGTAAAACATATCAACCCTTCATAATTTTGTTTCATGCATACATTTAGACATAGGCATGCTGGTTTTTTGTGTAAATCATTACTTCTTGATTCCCTTATACATGTTTTCACTGGAAACCAAGTAGTGACATGGTCTAGGGGTCAGGGAGATGTTGTGTGGAGAGGTATCTCCATAAGAATAGACGTGTGAGCAAATCCAGACTTGATGGCGCCAGTAAGAATGGCTGCAGGAAAGATGTAAACAAGGACACACAAGGACGGTTACAAGGAGGTTGTAAACAAGGACACACGGGGACAGCCACGTGTGGCACGTGACACAGGAGTGAAGCAGCAAGAAAATGGAGGCAGAAGGCGGAACCAAGGGAGGCACCTTGAGACTGCCTGGCCAATCAAGAGATGTTGCCTAGCGCCTGGCAGTTGCTTTACCAATTAAGAGTGGTGCTTCCAGCGCGTGGTTAGCGCTGGTGGGTATATAAAGAGTGAGCTTCGGGCAATAAACGGCAATGCTTGGATTATATTAATCTGTGTACGCGTTGTCCATTGATCTCCCGCCGCAATGTTGGGATGAAGGTTGGACTTTTTCAACCTAAATAATTCTATGAACTTTTATCTTATATGGATGTCACTTAAGTGTGGCAATGCCCACGAATGTCAACTTGTAGCAGATAAATGCTTACCTACACATAGGTTTTCATTTGATGGAAGTAGTAGAAGCCTTGAGTTTCAAACCAAAACTTTCAGCAATCTAGAATACAAAGGGATGTGGGACTTTTTGGCTGATGGGGATGAACTTACATGTGAAACTTGGACAGAGCAATGCTGTACATGAGTAGAGGAAGATGTGTAATAAAGACGAAGTGCCTTGCACTGTTGAGTGGAAAAAACATTAGCAGAACATATTGCAATTCTAGATCAAGCCCCTGTTTTTGTTGAATGAATGAATCCCAATGTGAACTGGGAGATAAGGCTAGCCTTTGGGTTTTATTTAGCGCTGCGTGACCCTTAGCACTGTGATTCTCAATGTGGTATTCTGCTCATTGCTTCTGACAAATTTATTTCTCCATGGATTTTTTTCAAATTGTCTCTGCAAACCAAATCAGCTTGTGCAGGCCAGACAAGTACCTACAGAGCCCAGGGTATAACATTATCTGATGCAGGGGCAATAATCTTTGTGATATCTGTGCCTTGCCTAAATTTAGTTGAAAACTAACAATAGATTCAGACTTTAACAGTGGGAAATGGTGAGCGGAGAGACAGTATGAAATCATAAAGCTCATTTCCCAAGTAAACAAAGCAGAAAGAGATATCATCTTCAGAAAAGTAGGGTTTTTCTTCATCATAGCAAGAATTCCGAAAATTGTACAAGTCATGATTGATATCTAAAGCTAAGTGCCGGTTACATTGTGTATTAAAAGGTACCATTTGTTCCCCTATAGTCAAGGGTCTACCAGCATTACTATTTTAAACCTTGTTTCCAGGGAATTATATTTGCTGTTGGAAATATGCTGAAGAGACACTCTGTTTTAGACTTTGTACCAGCATAGCTTAATTCTTTTTTTCAAATGCTGGAATGTTGCTGGTTATTAAATAGGTCACCACATAAAATAATGCTTTTGTAGAATGAGACATGACTATATACAAAGAGACCTTTGCTTATTTTACTAGCCGTTCATATGTGCTTTTCTTCAGGAAAGCTGAAAAATTTGAGGGAATTTTTGTTTAATTTTGATTTATAACATATGACTAAGCCACAGATAAATAAAGGCTACCAAAGTCTCTGTCTCTAATATGGTTTTCAGTCTGTGGTCTATGGCAGCCATGCAATTCATAAAAATTTAGTTAATCTATGTTATCTTTTATTATTCCTGTTTGCCTCAGTTAATAAAAAATAGCTGCCAACCACACTGAAAAAACTTTCTGCTATCTACCTGTCTATCTCATGTGAAATTTCAGAAATATTTAAAATTGTTTTAACTCTTCTTCACCGAAGCCATTTGGAGACTGGAGTCTAAATGCTAGTTAATATTTTCCATGAAAACTACAGAACCATTATGGACATTTCAAACGGGAGAGGAAGCATCATGCACCATCATGATGGATAGGATGTGACCAAGGAGGTGCTCTCTCTGTGGAGGGAGAAGCAAAGACTTCCCCATGGTAGCTGATGTGGGCACCTACCAGATACTTGTTGCAACATCTGATATGTAGCGACCCAGTGCTTGAAAGGGAATACAGATCTCCATGTTGGGAATTTAGTTGTGGGTAGGGAATTGAGTACAAAATGACAAGCTAGAAAGGCTACACAGTGGAGAAGGAGATAGCTGAAGAGAGAAAAGAGGAAAGGTTGATCACATGCTTGCATCTTAAGTCTTGATCCTCTCCAGAGCTTAGCAAAATATTCAAGGCTCTGAAGGCTCACATCCATTTAAGAGCCAGAGTCTGGCCTCCTCTGCATCCTCTCTTGAGGATGGGCCTTATATGTGTTTCTCAGAAAAATGTGTGGGGACCTATTTCTATTATATTTAAACACAACAACTTTCTCTGTTACAGCCTGGGAAAGATACTATCCTGCAAGTGAGAAAAACATACTGAGTAAGCTCCTCTGCCAGGTGGGATGCAGAATATAATGTCAGATTAATTAATCCAGAGAGAAAATATGAGACCAACATAGAGCATGACATTGTCCCTAGATATTTTAAACCATCTCCTCTGGGGTGGTTTGAGTTGCTGTGCCAAAGACTGTTGGTTTTTTTTCCCAAGGGCAAGGAAGCAATGCTTACAGAGTTCAGCTGAGGGTGCCAGGCGCACATGAGTAATTTTGCTGCAAACTTTTGATACTGCTTTGCAAGTGCTTTTCAATTCAGACATCAAAACCTTTCCTGTTCCAGGCCTGAGTCACTTCTGAGTAGGGACTGCCCATCATGCACTCCTGCCTGGTGGCTTTGTGATATGAACAAATGACTAGGAATTAGGAAGTGGATTGACAGATTACCAAATTCATTTCCAGTTTTGACTTAAATCCAGGTGTTTCCAGATGATAAGAATACTGCACCTTTAAACCACAGAGTTTTTACTTAGAACTCTCTTTTGCAGATTATTAACCCAATTTTAAGGTAGTATTTAATGCCATCAGTTTTGTAATGGAGCTGGCATTATTTGTAACAATATTGATCACAACTAGTTTTTTCCTTTCATTTAAGTACATATTGAACATTCTTTTTTCAGCTTGCATTTTTAGTTTTTGGTTAATTAAATGATAACAAAATCTCTTGAACTATCATGACCTTTGGAAGGGCATTTTGTGCTGGCAACAGCAGCTAGGCATTAATTGACAAAAACCCCTTTCAATGCCAAGGTCACAATAATGATAATAAAAATAAGAAAGGGGGTGCCCTGTTAGTGTTTTGTCCTGGGAATTCAGAAGACATTTCTCTGGACAGCCTGGTTGCAGTGACACAGCTTATAGGTGTAATCCTTCTTCATCGTTGGGTAAGACTTAGGACAAATTAGCTGTCCACATGTACATACCTTGGCTGCCTATGCCTTGGGGCCAGCCCTGGGCAACCTGCTGGTATCTCCCTGGGGGAACCAGTGTGACAGACAAGTCCTTTAAACTCTAATGGCCTATTAAGTATTACTTTGCTTTCAGAACCATTACAGTTTCTCAAAGTCTCAAACATACAAGTCCCTGTAGAGTACTAACCTTAGTCTTAAATTGAATTGTTAATTGCAAGGACTATGTCTATTTTCCTTTATTATTCAGCTAGCACTTGGCTGTCCTTCCCTGGCTGCTCTCACTGCTTACCCAGTTTGTGTGTTCCAATGGGGTGATGCCCAGGACCCGGAGGCATCCTGTGGCCGTCTGCTGACACAGCACCTAATGCTTCCAGCGACCTCAGGATTTTAAAGGTTGCTAAATGCAGGCTGAGGAAGCTGCTAACTTGTACCATGGTCCTTGATGAGGAAAATTACAGGCTTTCCTTCTAATTAGTTCATAATGTTACAAAAACAAATCACTTCAAGTTTCAGTGTTTTATGAAAGAGGGTCATATAAACCTTTCATATGGCTGTGAAACTTAATTAATTTGTAAAATACTCTGAGAATCTCAGATGAAAAATTTCATAGAGATATGAAGTATTGTTTCAGATATATGGCTCTTTACAGTTTAAGTTTGTTGTAACATATATAGTAAATGATCACTGTAAGGAATGCATGTTCATCAGTGATGTAGGATATCATTGATACATTTTAAAATGGCAATAGATGTTGACCGTTATTTTTAAAAACTTTTAATAATTATACCTTAAGTTCAGAATGAAATAAAGACATTTTGAAGTCCAGTGGTGGACTTCAAAACAGAGCCAGCAAACTGGAGCTAACAGGATAGTACAGTTTAAACTATACTACAACTGAAAGATGGTCCAAAGCTACATGACCACCACAAAGTGGCCATGGTAGCTTGAGTTTTCTGCTGATGCCGCTGGAGTGTGTGCTCCTCACATCCAGTTTCTGATAGCATCCCTTTTTCCTTTTGCTGCCAAGTTAACTGACTAAGCTTAAGTAATTTTCAGCTGGAATGTGTAATGAAATTTAGAAAGGGAGGGAGAGATATTTTTTTAAACTCATCAGGAGAAACAGGGCCAGAGTTTTAACAATTCACATCTTTAACAAGCTATAAATTGGATTCCACTCACCACTGATGTGAGCAGCAGAATTCTCACTGACTGCACAAGGTTGATTTTTGCCACTGGAATGAAACTGTGTCATGAAAACCAAGCTGGCCTGAAATATTCCTACAAGCAAAGCTCCAATGTGGGAAATTCTGAAAGAAAATCTTTTCACATAGAAAAGAATCCACAACACCGTATTTAGCAAAGAAAGATCATACTCAAGACCTTGAAGCCAATAAAGAACAAAAGGTTGAAATTCTTTCTGAAATATTATTTAATCATAAGTAGAAATCAGGGTACATGATTTTAATCCTGTTCTCTCTATAGGCTTAATCCCTCCATCCTTACTTCTAAATGGCAATGAAGCATGATAGATTTAACAAAGAGGGGCTTGTGGAATTATATTCATTACAATATGTCCAGCTACCTTCATTTTTATTACTTCTCCTTCTTCTGACTTTTTTATGAAAGTTCTAGTTTTTAACAGAGATCATTAATGAAAAAGGAATGGCAATCTTCTCCTTTTTAAAAATTAATCTGCATAATCACCTCATTCTAAATTTCATCCAGAAGGTCAGCAATTTCATCATATTTAAAAGTTAAAAACAATTTGGTGTTCTTTGATGGAAAGTTTGCCTTGTGCAGACCTGTTGGGTATTTCCTGGCAATCATTTCAAAGCACATTGCTGCCAGATAAGGAATATAATGACTTGCAAAAATCTATAATAACACTCATTATTTTTCAGATACTTTTAAAGGCAGGCTATTTGTGATTTTTTTTTTCAACTTTTTTTGATTGTTCTTTGCCTGTAATGCAATACATTTATAGACAAGTGAAGATGAATCCAAACTTTCCTGTACCTTTAGCAGTTGAACTTCACAAATACATTTACCTCACGGTTTCTTCTTGGTATTAACTGAATTTCTTATACTTACAATGTCCTGGCTACCGTTTTCCTTTCAGTTTTGTAATACAGTTTAAAAAAGGTCTCGGTTATATTCGTTTTGTGAGACCTGGGTTCTGATTCTAGTCTAAACTTCTGAAAGTGAGTGTTGGAGTCCATGTTAAATAGAGCAGGAAAATCCTGTCTGCTCATAGATGCCCTGTATTTAGGATTTGACAGATAACACAGCACTTTAAAAAGCTACTGTCTTTCATGACTAATACCCCCGCAGACCCAGTGGCAGATAATCGCTGTTTGTGAGAGAGAAAAAAAAATTGTGGGAATATTTCAAGCTTTTTGGGAAGTGTATCCTCCCAGTGGGAGGAACGCAAAGGCATTTAGTGTGTGGATGTTGGCTGCTGCAGAAGGGAAGAACTACATTTTCAGAATTCATAGCAGAAGGCTTTGGAATAGACTAAGTGTTTATAAAAGGTAGAAAGTATAAAAAGCAGAGATGTGGAGAACATGTTGCAAGCTATATGAAAAGAGATTTGGATTTGTGATGCATTAAAAAAATCAGTATTTCAGCACAGAAAGGTAAAGAGGGAAAAATCTCTTTGGATATGAGAAAATCCTGCACTTAGCAAGGAAAGGAACAAGGGACTGGTGAAGCAAATGGGCAGGATTCTGGAATCCAGATGGGCAATGTTAGATTTTGTTTCTTTTAAACATCAAATTTTTATATGTAATTAAATTCTACAGACTATAGTCTAGTGTGTCATCAAAATAATCATTTCTGATTACACATTCTGGTGAAGTGTTGGATCTTTGTTGTCTATGCAACTGTAAAAATTAAAAGGCCATAGAAATGCAGAGGAATTCCACATAAATGCAGTCACTTGCTATAAACAAACACAAACAAGGCTTACTTAAATATCTGCATATGTGCATATTTCTGTAGCCATAAGGGCTGGATTCCAGTAACTCCTGAGACTTGGAGGCTGCCCAGGGAGCCTGCCTGTACAAAGGAGTAACACCCAGTTCTTCCATTGGATTCTCTTCCTTCTGGTTCATGGAGGAGGGTAAAAAAGTCGCATCTTACTGTCAAAACTAATTAAAATAGTGCAAACTAGCAATCTTGTCTGAGAAATTATTTAGTCTAGGTAACACCTCACTGCTGATAACCTACACCTTTCCTGTACTGGTACCACAGTGATAACATTATTTGCTCTGCTTCACACTGGTGATAACTCAGAAGCTACAGCTTCTTTTGTCTGCATAGTTAAATGTACTGGATATTGAACTTTGTTTCAGTGTACTTTTGATCAAATGGACATTGAAAAATCTGAGAAATTATTTTGTTTTAGAAATTCTATTTCATCTTTCAGCTGTAATGCCACCATGAAAGGAATGAGTTGCTCTGTATGAAAGTTTGCTGTTTTACGGGGAGAGGGCAAACGGATAAGGGAAGATTGGATTTATATTTTTAAACTAGCAGTCATGTTTTTTCTCTTTCAATCACAGCTGGATTTCCTTTATCTGTTTTTTCTGAAGTAGTCTATGATTTTCCCTTTTTACAAGAAAAATTTTTGCTTGTGGATTTTATGATTGTAGAACACTTACTTGAGAGCAAGATTTTCCCTTACAGAAGAACAGAAGTCTGGTTTTTTTACTCCTTTAAGAAAGTTTTGATGATCTCAGTTTTCCCATTACAGAAATAGAAACATTCTATCCATATCTGAAAATCCTGTTCCTTCTGTCCAAAAGGCATCAAGAATAATTGTATATCAATTTCATAATTGAAGGAGTCTCCTTCTCTGGAGACGTTTAAAACCCACCTGGACATTTTCCTGTGTGACTTGGTCTAGGTGATCCTGCTCCAGCGGGGGAATTCGCCTAGGTGATCTTTCAAGGTCCCTTCCAACCCCTAATGTTCTGTGATAATTAAACACTTTTAGAGATACTACAGCAGCTACTGATATGTTAGTCATGGTCATATGCAGCTACTGAATCTCAAAGTGTCTGCCACTGCTTTCACAAAATGAAGAGCTTTTCATACTACACCTTTCGCTTGACCACCAAATTTATCTTCAACTTATGGCAGCTTTTTAGAAATTTTCACCATTACAAACAGGGTGAATGAAGTCAGATTTAGCTATTTTGGGACTGATATATTTTATGTACTCAGTTATTCATATTTTAAAAATTGCTGTCTAGAATTGATCCCCTAGTTTCCTCTGTTGAACTAGAAAAATAATTTAATTTCTTTCTGGTTCAGCTGGGGAAGTGGGAAAGTTCTGAGATCATTGGTGTTTTGGGGGGCAGGCAATTTTCTAGTCTTCTCAGTCTAATTATTTCTTCAGTAGGTTTAATGGGGGTCATTAGGCTATTGCAGGTTATGGCCTCTATTACTATTCATTAAAACTGCCGGTTTTTCCTGGTGGTCCACTTTGTTCAAAGATACAGATGTACTTTTCTACCTCTCAGTTCTCTGTGGTCATTTTCTGCGCCATGATATTTCTGCTTGGGCATTCTATCACCACCACTATTTGACTTACCTTGCCCCTTCACAACTCAAGAATATGCCTGTATTTGCAAGTAGTACATTAGTTTACAAGACCGTACAATGTTTCTCCGATGAGTACTAAAAATTGACATGAAAAGTCCTTAAATTGTGTGGCTTCCCAACCACTAAAGGCATGATATATAATACCTGTTCATGACATAGGAGACTTTCAAAATTATTTGAACTTTTTTTTATTTTATCCCCTTCATGTCTTTGTTTTTCAAATTCTTTAAGGATTCTAGACCCATTAGTTTCTTCTCTCCATCCTGTTCTCATGCTTCTCTATGACATCCAGTCTCATAGTGTCACATTTGACATCTACTGAGTAGTTTAGATTATTCATTAAGTGTAGGTGTTAATTTTTGAGAAGTTAAATTGTGGGCTTGGACTTTTGTTAGCTTAGTGAAATGATAATGGTGAGTAGAAAAATATTACCTACTTGCTGCTTGCTACAATGATTGCTGGAATTTGCAGATCACTTTTTTGTTTAAAAGATTCCTGATTATAGCTAGAATATATCTATGAACATGAACTTTGTATAGGTAGACTAAACAGGTGATACTAGGTAGAAAAATATAGTCCTAGTTACCTGTTTCGGTAGATGGTATTGCATTAAAATTTTGTTTTACCCAGCTTCAGTTCTCTGGCTTCTTACTGACTGAAATGGAATTGAACACATAATTTAAAAGAGTAGAATTTGGGCTAGCAAGGAGGAAAAGCAAATAATCTTTTTCCCCCTAATCTTAATCCTGCAAGAAATAAAGTAGTTGGTTTAAGGAACGTTTGCATTAGTAAAGAGTTGAAGAATTTATTCTATCTGCACTATCACTAGGTAGGCAAAAGCAGTATTAGAATGAATTGTTATGAGTAAAGGAAGGTAATAAACATGCTTTCATCTCTTACGTAAGCATCAGTAAAATTATAAGTGACACTAGTTCGAGAGAAGAAAGCTGGCAAATCCTGCTGCTACTTTTTTGTTTAGGTTAATGTTGAAAGAACCCTACAGATTTACTATTTTTTTTAAAGAAGCCCAAATAAACTGTTAATTAGTAAAATGTGACAGAGTACTTCTTCAAAACCCACTGAATGGCTGCTGTTGAAATCCACTGAAGAGCATGGGATTAGGTGGAAACACACGTCATCCGTAAGAAGGAGGTTTTGCCTTTTTCCCAGTGTAGGCTCCCATTTTTGACTGACTTGAAGGGTTCCCTGTTCTGATGAGGAGTGTGCTTTTTGATATTTTGTTTATGCAGCACCAAATATTGTAATTAAGTCTTCATGAATATTCTTTCCAGAGAGAATAATGTGTATTCTGGTGGCAGCACAATCCACATTTAAAATTTGTATGCCAACAGTGTTTATTCTGGCTTTGTGATAAGTTTTCCTTCTCTAGCTTCTAATGGTTTTGAATGTGGCAGTGGTCACTGAGTCAATGGCTGATGGTCAAATTCCATGTGTGCTGGCTTTCTTCCTGTGATTACTGGGATGCTCATAAAATCAAAATCACCCCTCCCCCCCCAAATTCAAATCAAAATCACCAGTAAGCCATCATCTCTGGGTTACTGTTCTGCTCATGTTCCCTTCATCTGTTCTTGAGATTTATAAAAATATAACTTTTTCTCCCCTTGGGGTATTTTTTTATAATGTCCAGATTGATAGAAAGCCCAGCTAAAATATTTACTGTGTTCAGGATATTTTTTGTTGCCTAGCTCTTAATCTGAGAAAGAGGCAGATTCTTATTCCCTTCCTGGGATAGCAAATGTGCCCTGTTATTGCCATAGCAATTAAGTTAGGCATTGTTAATACAAATACAGATGGCTTTTAAAAAATCAATGAGAAAACTTTTAAAATGTTTTTCTGGGTGGGAAGGTGGAGATGATATTTATAAAATGTCCTGCTTTGCGAAATAAATACCTGTGTTCCCAAAAAAAAGACTTGCATTAAAAAGTTAATTGTGCTTTATGGTCTTGTTGCACATGTAATGTTATACAGAGATAATGAATTTGCACATATTTCAGAGTGCCTTCACAGTTATCACTGTGGGCAATTTAATGCTTATACTTCAGGCAATAGTGAGGGCATGTTTATCTCATGTCCTATTGACCTAGTCTATCTGTTTCTGCCATTCTAATCACTATAACTTCTGAGCCCCTGGTCCTCTGTTTTGCTCTTCTGCTCTCCTTATGTATGCAGATCTCCCAGTGATGTTGCTGTAGGGAGCTATATAAGAAAAGCAGAATATCAAAATTCATTACTATCATATGCAACTGAGAGGAGATGTTTGAATTGGGAATATTGCCCTTCAGCTTTTGCTGTTGTATGTTGCCTTTCATATGACTCAGTGCCCATCAGCTGAGATTTCATAGGGACTCGTGCTGAATTTGAGGTTGAAATAGTGCCACCATGGATTTGATCCTTCTGAGAACTGAGTCCCAGCTCTTATTTTTTAAACATTACATGTGGCCAAATGCTAGTTCAGCTTTGCATATATTCATGCACATAGGATTTTGCAACACCAAGCAAAGCAAGATAAGCTTTAAACTGGTTGAAAGAATTGGCAATTTCTTCTTGGAATTTTTCCTTCTGTGTAATGTATTCCCATCACTGTAAATCTTTGTATTTAATGCCAGGGATAAATTTTCTCTACAAACCTAGAACATTGCCTTTGGGAACTGCTCATCAAAGGAGTTGAACTAAAAGGATAACGGTGATCAGGTGTTCCTAGGCTGCGTAGCCTACAATGTGGATTTTTGTCATGCTGTGATGAGAGTCCCTGACAAGAGATGCGAAATTCCGTGATGCTATTTAAATTAAAATCATGTGTGGCTAACACTCAGAGAAAAATGAATATGGAATGCCTACCTCAGCTTGGATTTTACAGAATATTGCTTGTGTGATGGGCTTTATCATAGTTTTAAGTTGTATTTTCCTCTGTAAAGTGTGCTTAGACATAAATATTTTTTTCTTGGAAGATAAGGAAAGACAACTTGCTCAAACCTTCAGCACTAGAATAATGCATTGGGGCTGTATAAAAGCAAGTCTATATATTACAGTTCTTTCAGCCATATTCAGTGTTGACAATTTTTGTGGGCTTCAGTCAGAACTGGGAAAGTATAGCCCTACAAAAGTTTTATTCCATATCTGCATAATGAGCTGCAGAAGTTTTTTTGATCTAAACTTATGTGTGATATTAACCAGAAAAACTAAAGATATCCATAGTTTCAAAGCTGCTTTTATTCCTGGACAAATGAAATACATTTTTTTTTCTCCCTTAGCAACTATGCGACCTGTTTTAAAAATAAAACATTATGAAGTTACTTAGAGTTTGTTGTTTATATTAGAATGTTATGATTAGAATTAATTAGAATTAGAATTCTGGAGTTTTTCATTGTGATTCCATAGCTGAAAGAAAGTTGGATGTTGTGCTGAATAAAGATAAATTCCTATTTTAAACATAGTGAGAAAAACATAGTAAGAACATAAGGTCTGCTTTAGTGGCTCAGAATAGCTCTCTGCCTAACCTGTATCCTGTCTATAAGTACCGCCCGGAGCAGATGGTTGGGAAAAGACTGCAAGAAACAAAGCAGACATAATCTTCTCCTGCTCACACCTTCCTACTTCTTATCTCTTAGTATTTTAAAGAATCTCCAAGCTGGAGGCTACCTAAGGGTCATTGTGCTTAACTGTCTTTTATAAATGTGTCTAATTCCTTTTGAGGGCCATTTAAACTTTCCTCATCCCAGCGTTTTGGAGCAATGAGATCCACAGCTCAGTTATGTGTTCTTGGGGTAGGGTGGGGGGGGAGAACCCAAACCAAAACCAAATAAAAAATCTTTTCCTTGCTGATATTTCCACTAGGTAATCATGGCGGTTTTTTACTATGAAAAGTGGAAATAATAATTCCATTTACACTTCATCCATATCACTATTAGTGACATATACCATTATTGTATCTCTTTATGCGATACCTGTCCAGGGGGAGAATCCTGGTCCACTAAATCTCCCATTTGCAAACAAGCTCTTCCAATCCCCTGATGACAGTGGCTGTCCCACTCTGCACCTCTGCTAGTTCCACTACGTGCTTTTTGGGTTGAATGACCAGTACTATCTGTAATACTTGGGATGCGAAGGCACTATTGATGGCATGATGGTGTTTTCTGTTGTAGCCTCAATTCCTTTCCTGAGATTGCTGACATTCTGTTTGCTTTTTGAATGCCACTAGGCTTAAACTAGTGTCTTGAAGATCTTTTCTCTAAGTGTTAATAACTACTGTAGAGCCCGTCATTACATATGTATGTACATATGCATATTACATATGCACAGTAAGGTTATTTTTCCCTTTGTGCTTTTCTTTGTATTTATGGAGATTAAAATTCATCTGCCGTTTTAGCACTCAGTATTATGAGTTTGCTCTTCAGATTCTCACAGGCAGCTTTAATTTCATTATCTGGAACAAGCTTTCAGAGTCTTTAATCAATATCTCAGAATTAGGAAGGTGACTTAAAAATCACAAGATCTTGAGAAGGAATCTGTGACAATTTTTATTTACCTTCGTTTTGCTTGATCCTTTAGGATTACTAATTGTATACTTTTATCCACCAGTGAAATGAACTAAAACTGTGATTAAAAAAAAACAAAACAGAAAGAGAGTAATAATGCAGTTATCTTGTTTCTGAAACAGGCTTCAGGAATGCATGGTAACAGCAGCTCAGTTTAATTAGCTGAATTTAATTACTCCACAGGAATTAAACCAGCTGGCCCAACTTAGCAGTGAAAAAGTGGGATATTGAAATCCAGATCTGGACACAATGGGCTCTTTGGAACTGTAGGTACCTCCAAAGGGTGTTTCATCTCACCCGTAGCTTTTATGCTAAATCAGATGGATTTTCCTTCCTTGTCCTTTCCACCTCTGTACTCCCACGCAGCTGTAAAGGGAGTCAGTGGGAATTGACCCTGAGTGACAATGACATGGAGGTCTTTGAAATAGCTGAGATGCTTCCCACTTCAGTCTTGGCAAGCTCCAGGGAAGGCTTTCCCATTTATAGGTCTTGAAGCATTGAATCAGGGTGGGGATTGCCAGAGAAATTAGTATAGTGTGGGGTGTCCCTCAAAATCAGCCTGTCCCTGCAGCACCAGCCATTACCTTCCTAGCCTCTCACAAAACACAACAAACCTTTATCTCCACTCCCCTGCAACCTCCTGTTGATGCTGTGCTACTGAAGAGCTCTGTAGGAGGTGCACAACAGGCAAGTTTGTTAGGTAATAGGCTTCTGGCTTCACTGTGTTGCTTTGAGAATATTTTCTAGAATTATTTGGGCGTTTTATTCCCAAAGGCAATACGGTTATGCTGGGAGAGAGCTCTGGATTCAGTAGTGTGTTTGACGGTTTTAAGCACTGCAGGTAAATATATATATATATTAAAATATAGCTATAATTTTTAATTCTTAAGATATTTTTTACAGATATTATCTGTTCATTTAAGAACTTTTAATGAAAAGATAAAAATTTGGGGTTAAATTTAATCCTCTGATATGTTTTGAAATGTAAAGCGTGAATAGTGTAGTAATATTGAAAATGTTAAACTGTTCTTCTAGATTAAAAAATTTAAGAATTACAGGAAATAAAGCTTCTAGTTTTAGAAATCTTTGTTACAGTGTCATTTCTCCTGAATAAACTTAGACAGCACTGAGAAAAGCAAAAAAGGAAACTCTGTATTAAAGGAACTTTTTGAGAAAGAATGCTAATGTTTAATTGCAACTTGGTGACCCAGTGCATGGTTTCTGTTGGCTTGTTAGAAGTATTTGATACTCACAAATTCAGATTTGTTTGTGATATAAAAGCATCACACTTTAGCAAAACTCTCCCATAGCTTAGTAAACTGCAGGACACTGCATCTGGGAGTTTCTGAATAATTTATCTGAAGTAATGAGTATCATCATGTGATGCTGTATCAAAGCAACTGCTCAAGTGAAAGCCAGCTGGGTACAGCCGTTGTGTATCAAATAGTAGCTTGAGTTGTCTCTCTGGAAAAATTAGAGAACATAATGAGCAAAATTAGAAAACCTGGGGAGCAGCCTCCATGGATACCTATTAGCAAGAAGTAATTTGATTAGTGTGAAATCTGTGAAAGTTCATTATTTACAAAGTTTGCTAGTGTTATAAGAGAAATGCATGTCTACATGCACACATCTATTTATACAACATGGACATAAAAATATATAAAGTATGAGATGAGTAATAGGTGTACTTATTTTTCTGTATCAGTTTAATGAAACACTAGAGTATTTATTTGCTCAGAATCTAAAAGGGACTCATTTAATGCCCAACAGAAGCTTTTGGATGGAGTTTCCCAAAAGGCTTTATATAGTCTCAGTAAAAGTAGATGCTTCAAAAACAAGATCCAGGAGCAGCTTACAAAACACATTTTCTAAGGGAAAATGCACAGCTCTGTTAAGTATTAGATTGATGCTTTTAAGAGGCATGTATATTTAAAGTGATGTTTGTGCCCACTCTGCACGATGCTGACTAGGAGTGCAGAGCCATGACGTGCAGAACTGAGAGAGGACAGACCCGCAGTGGAGTCAATGGATGCTGAAGCTGATCTGTATCTCTCAGGATCAAGTCCTGCTCTAAACATTTTAACTGCTTATACTAGCCTGAATCCTAGTAAATCTAATATCTGAATGGTTTTATGACACCTTTTGGATCCACAGTTTAAGACCACAAAACTAATTTGGTGGTATATTTGTGTCAATGGCTTTTGTAGCTATGGCTAATTGGATTTTTTTCTCTACAGACATGAGAGAAGTACTGCTTCATAAGGTTGTCATTAGCCTGGTAAAAAAGAGGCCATTGAATAGGGGCATGAATAGAATGGCTTGTAAACTAAATTACCAGTTGGTGATTCCTAAATGGCCAAGGGCACAGCCTGTCTGATCTTAGCAAAATTCTGCATTGCAGTGAACTCCCTAAAGGATGCATTATCTTGTGATGTTGACCTTAAATCAAGGCTTGTTGTTTGAAGGAAATAAAACAGAAGCCTTTTATTTCCAATAACAGATTTGAAGAGCGCTATTTCAAAAACCATCCAAAAGGAAAAAAAAAGTCTATAGCAGTTCAGAGTGACAGACATATTTCTTTGACATATTTAGGTACATTTTTGCAGTGTATGAAGGCAAGAAAAGTGTTCTAGAAAAGTACATGAAATGTGAATATTGCATCATTCTTTTATATGGGAATTTGAAAGTGGAGAACTGCAGAACAATTCTCTAATATTACATACTAACATAAAGCAATGACACTTGTAAATTTTAAAAATAACAAGAAAATCCAGCCAACACATGCAAAGATGCATTATAAAAATATGCTTTTCAAATTAAAAGTGCTCTTTGTCAGATATTAGGAAGTACAAGGTGGAAACTTTAGTTATCCACATTCAAAGACCTACTGTTATCCTATTTAAATTCACACTACTAGAAATGTAATATAAACATGAAATGTATACTGGAATGTTCTTATCATTTATTGAATTTAGCTAGGTAATATCTTTCTAAAGGTATAAATATTAGTAAATTCCCTATCCTAAATGTAAAAAGGTCCATTGCACATATATGTGTAGAGCTGTGCATCGGCAATATCTCAACTTTTTTATAAGTTAATCAAGTAAAATAAAAAAACTTCAATTCATAAAAGCAATGTACAATATTTACAGGCTGAAAGAAGCATTTTATTCTGTTCTGTCTTTTGCTTTGTGTGTCGTGAAGGTTAACTGGGCCAAAATGAAAACGACAAAACTGATCTGTTTTACAAAATTTATTCTGACCTACAGATTTTGGACCATTAGAGGAACACAGATATTTTTAGCAAGGCCCACAGTATTATGATTTCATAGAATGTCATATTTTTAATGATTATGGTTAAATTGCTAAATCTGTGATAAGGAAACAAAGCTTTCATTTTATCATTGTGAATCTCATCCATTTAAACCTTTAAGAAAGCTTACATTTGCTAACCTTGAGTAGCACATTCTCTCACCAAAACCTTCACTGAAATCCTCAAGTTCATTTCTTAAGTTACCAGTCAGTATAGATGGACAAGGCCAAATAAAGCCTTTTGAGAAAATACTTTAACAGGAGTTGCAAACATACTGTCCTGAGAGGCACAAAGCACTCTTCTAGCTTCCAGAAGGTGGGGTTGGGAAATAGTTCTACAACACCTCTGTTAGTGAGTGCTGTTTATTCTGCAGAGAACTGCTGCAGTGGCTACTGTTTAAGGAGCCTTTGACTGTTCTTTTTTCGTCCTGGATCCCACAAGTATTGTCTGATACCACCCCTTTTGCCCTTAAACTGGACAACGAGTAGTCTCTGTTTTCCACTCCTCCACCTGGCAAGGCAAGGCAAAACAAAGGCAGAGTTTAGTCTCTGCTCAGTACTGGAATTATTAGTGTTAAATACTTTATCACCACTGGGCTGGAAATTGAGTTCTTTATTATCAATTGGAAAGCCATTCTGGAGTTCCACTACAGTTAGCGCTGTGCTACTTTCATTATAAAATCAATTTCCTGGAGATGCCTATCTCCATTGGTTTAATATATACCAGACTGAAAGTTGGCATAGAGGCACTGGTGCTCTTCCAAGGTAGAAGCACTGACTACTGAAGGGGAGGTGTAGTTAAAATAGGAAAAAGCAATAGATTTTGCATGCTTCAGACTGGCTGGTGTTCTCCAAGCCTAAAGGACACAGCTCAGCTATTTTTGTACTTAAAAGTAAGTCCCAATTCCCACTTTAAATGTATGAGCAGCAGTTCCCATTCCATCCTGTCTGTCTATTGAGGAGTACCTCCTGGTTAATTCCTGATGTCTGTTTTCTCTCAGTTCTCAGTTGTCCCTCAATAGGTTTTTTCACAAAGATCTACTCTATATTCCAGCTTCAGTAACCTTCTCTACATCAATATTGAGATGGAGGAGTAGTGCTCCTGCTGGGATCATAGATGTGGGTTGCCTGGCTTGAGAGGGACCCATGTTTTCCTGGAGTGATCCATCATTTTAGGCACTCACTGTGATGCTGTGCCCAGCTCTAAACAGGTTTGTGTGCTGCCAGCACGGACACGCAGAGCTCAGCAGGCTCAGCCGCCCGGCGCTAAAAACCAGGTCACCTGTATCCTGCAGATTTCAATGAGGAAATCCCCATAGTAACTGAGAACATAAAACTTATTCAACATGAAGAAGTTTACGGCTGCCCTTGCTTGCGCTCTGGCAATGTCACTGCAATCATAAGGTTACAGGAACAACAAGGGCACTACATCATGCTATTAATACATCCAATTTTGGGCCGTTTTAAGAGGATTTTGCAGCTTTAACAGTTTTATGTGCCTACAGATACTCTTAGTCATGGATTTATTAGGATATTTTTTCTCTTTAAGTCTTATTAGATATATCTGCAGAAATGGGGTTTAAACCTGTCTTTTTTGAGGTAATTTAACATGTACAGAAAGCCCAACTTTTCTTTCTTTTGAGTAAAGGGCTGCTTCAACTGTTAAACTGTTTATCAGTCTCATAACTTTCCTTTACCTCATTTCTATTCATCCTATTTCCTTTTCCATCTCTCTTCCCCTCTCACCCTTTAAGTGATCTTAGCATATGCTAAAGACATCAGACCAATAGCTCTGCAGATACAGTCTCTCTCTCTATCACACTCTAAAGATGTTGTTAATTCAGGAGTAAGCAATGTCAGTCCTAGATCACAGATTATCTGTCGTGGACTTTACCCAGCTCCCTGTTTAGAGAAGGAAAATCTATACAACATGTTCTTTATCTTCCTCAGTGGTGGCTGCTGAAATATTTGCAAATTGACCACTGGTGATGAATTAGTAGGTAACAGGTATCTGCTAATCTGCATAATGTCATTGTGTCAGAGGCTCCACATCTGCTGGCATCTGGGCTATTGACCTCTTACAATCATCCTTATTTAGTATTTCTACCACATAGTACCCCAAATAAACACACTATAAATGCATCACTAAAAATGAAAAACTGAAGGCTTCAAATGCTGAGCTAATTATAAAAATCCTAGAGAAAATGAGAAAGGAAGGAAACGGTGCTTTTTTTTTTTTTTTTTTTTTTTTTTTTTTTTTTTTTTTTTTCCCCTTTTCCCC
>VYZX01015938.1:0-32365 GCA_013401335.1 Brachypteracias leptosomus | reverse complement strand
TTTTTTTTTTTTTTTTTTTTTGCATAATGTATTATATTCTGCCCTAATTCCCTCTTTTTATAGCAGTTTAAACTTTACATATTTTTCTTTTGCTGTGTATTGTAAACCCTGCCTATTTTCTCCCGTGTTTTTCCTTTTAATAACTTCTGCCTATTTGCTTTCTTGATTTTTCTCTTATTTATTAAACTCCCCTTTTCTGCTTGTGTGTCTTGTAGTTAGGTGTTTCCCCTTGTCACTCTTTCTTTGGAGTTTATTGAAACTCGAAGCCTCTAATTCTGTAGCCTACCCTTTGGTTTCTGCAGGCAGGTGCCTCTGCCCAGGCACAGACACAGAGAGCTACAAGGTGTTGGTCATGTCATTAGTCTGCCTTTTGTACTTTTGTCTGTATGTAAGTTGTTCTGCTCTCTCAGTGATTATTTTTTTCCCTGGATCCTGTTGTTTTTCTTAGTAAGTTCCTCAAACACAGAATGTCTTCACCAGACAGCTCTAAAGCCCTTCTGTAGGGGAGGAGGCTGCATGCTCACGGTGTCAGGCCTGTGCAGCTGACTTGTACTCAATGGACCAAAGAAAAACTTGAAGACTTGAAGGATGATGTTAGCTCTGCTGGCTTCCAATTCCATTCTTTTGAGAAAATTGTTTGGTTTTAGGCTGTCTAACACTAACAAAACCATTACATTGTTTATCAAGCTAACTGCTCCAATTTCAGTATTATTGCCCTCCAAGAAAAGAAAACCTACAGTCTAATTTTGCTTTTCCTCTATCAAGAGGTATTAATACACTAGTATAAGAAGATAATCTTTACCATCTCCTTTTATTTGTTTAAGATGCTTGTTCAAAATCATCATTATAAAAATGGTACATATCAGTTTAGAAGTTTTAAATATCAGTTCAGGAATCCACCATCATTTTAGAAAGTACTATTCAGGCACTAAAGGCTAAAATAAAAGCTGTCAGCTGCAGAGCAAGTATTATTATATACAATTATTAATATAAATTTATATTTATAGCTTGGCAATTGATACAAATTTAAATTTAGAGCTTGGCAATTGGCAAAAGAGAGTCACCTGTTTGGCTATTATGTAATGACATGTCCAAAGCTACTAAGCTGTTCATGTAGACATTTGCTGTTATGATGCTGATAATGAATACAGTAATCTTTGTGAAAGTTTGCTGTGTGATCTAAGAGGAAAAAAAGAAATTATGTCTGTTTTACATCAGTATTTGCATTTTGCATCAATTTAATTCTGTGAACACTATCATCTTTTACTGGGCAGGTTTATTTTGTTGCCTAGTCCTAACCTCTAGCTAGTCCAAACCATCTAGTCCTGCCTTGAGCTCATTTGTATCAGCAGTTTGAAGTTTCTTACATAAACATCCTTGCGGCTGAAGGAACAGCCCACACCTACTTCCATGGTTGCAATTGCCAAATACATCTTGTGGCTATTGTCAGCCATAGGCTCTGGGGAGACTTATCAGTAGAAAGCAGCTCCAAAATCTTTATGGTACTACAAATACCACTGTACAACAATTTCAACTTTGTAATTGTCACTTCATCTTGTGTTATTCATTAAATGATCAGCTTTTAGTAACCTCCTCTCAGCTGAGAGGAGAACACCAACTGCAAATTTAGTTGAAGATAAAATCAGGCTAGTTTTATATTTCAGCATTGAAATTTGACTTGCACGGCCATTTTGCATGTTTCTACCACATTATTTTACTTAAGTGAATAAAAGGCAGAGATAAGCAGCTTTATACATTGTTATTCACTTGTTCCTGGTGGTGCAGTCAGGTCCCTTCCAACCCTGACAATTCTATGATTCTATGATTCTATTCCCTGCTAAAGATGATGATAGTTAACTTGATAAACTTTGGACCTATATGGGGGAAACTGACACCAGGCAGAATCATGTCTGAAGCTGGTGCAGAAGTAAACATTGGGCTGCACCTTGAGTTTTTGCTTAGCTCACCAGGAGTGCCCAGTGTTTTATTCTCTACAGAGTGTCTAAAATATAGCTCAGACTCTCCCTGAGTTGGGCAGGGCTTCACCTTCTTGAGAGAAAGGACTTCATCAGCTAATTGAAAAAGGCATCCTGGCATAAGCAAAGGATTTTACTAAGTGGACAGACAGTGGAAGTTTTGTCCGCTCTGACCTAGACTTGCCATATAGACCTGTCCTTAAAATTTGTGACAGGGAAGTATGGAGAGTTTTGAAGACCAGGTCTTTTGAACCAACTTCTTTACCACAATGAACTTTACCACGAATGTAATTTAGTGTTCATCTGAATGCATATTACAATGCACAGTCAATCATTTTTCATTTAATAATTTAGCATGCCATTTTTCCAGTTTGCCACTTGCAGCTGGCTCTTTTGCAATACATTTTATTTTTCAGACATATTTCAGTGAATCACCAGATAGAGCAGCTGTGACAACTATCTATTAATTATATCTCTGTATTAAAGTCTAATGAAAACATGACTTCCAAAGGAAATTTTCCAGTACTGCCTAAGTAGTGGTAGTTAAGCTACCACTATCTGGTAGTTGGATTGGTAGTTGATTGATTATTTGTATAGATATTCACTAGTTGTATTAGCTTCAGATATTATTTATTAACAATTTGACTTTGGGATTAGAATGAAGAAAAGCAATGGAGTTTTTGTGTCTCAATAGTAATTAGTATTGCCTTAATGCACATTTACCCTGTGCCAATCACAGGCAATCCAAAATCATCAACATATGTGCCATGGTCTTTCACTTCATTTAGCCTAAGCCAGGCAAGCCTCCTGCATTTCAAATACAAGAAAGTCGAAACTGTGCTGCCTTATTCTGTCTACTCCAATTTATTAAAAGTGAAGTGTAAATAATCAATGAGAGTCTAGAGGTCTTTTAAGATAGTAAAAAGTGAGTGATGTGCAAGGTGAAACAGCTATTTTACTTAATCTAGAACCAGAAATTGAAATCAGAATGCAATACATAAACGAATTCATAATTTTGTATCACAGCACTCTGTAGGCTCATGACTGTCCTTTCCCAAATCCCTGATAAAAGCACGTTTGTGTAAAGGTCAGAGATGAGCAATTTGGGGACATCTTATTAACCTGAAGGCCAGACTTTCCCTGCCAGCTGGTGCTGGAGAGACCCCACAAGCTGCAGCTGCCAGAGGAGGGCATAAATGAGAGGAGTTTAATGACGCAGATACCCGCACAAGGGGTGGCTGGGTCTAGGGGGGAATTCCCAAGAAGATACATAAAAGCCCAATTCAGTAGGTTTCTATTCCAAGCTCATTCAAGAGTAGGTAGACTGAAACTTATCCTAGGGAGGAAGACCTGTGTCATTGATTACTAGAACTTTGTCATTATCCTTTTGTATGATTTTGACCCTTTTTAAAAATGAAATAGAACCTTTTCAGTTTTCTCATTGAAAACAGAGGCAAGTGCTGTCTGCAAGAACTATAGACATACTGTTTCTGTCAGCTTTGTGATTTTTCTGTCATTTTTTTTCTTTTTATTGCTGATATACCAGAATACTGACAGCTTTTATTCTTTGAACAAAGCCTAGCAAGGAAGTTTCTGTTGAAATGTGATTATTCCTTTCACTGACACAGATGGGGAATGTTCCCACTTACTTCTGATTCTGTAACTGTGCTCCCAAAACTATTGCCCTTCACCTTGGTGGGCTTTTTCAGATACCAAATATTTTCTGGGGCCTGGCAGCATTCCAGAAAAAGAGCTGCTCTGCTCTTGCTGAAATCATCCTGTGTAATTCAGCAGCCGTGCATTCAACGCAGATTTTTGCTTACTGCAAATACTGAATATTCCTTTACCCTGTATTCATTTTTTTTCCCCTATGAGCCACAAAAATGAGCTTCACTACAGTTACATTTAGAACCCATTTCTCTTTAAATGCTATATTTTCTTAGTGCTCAAAATTCCACATCTATGCATGTCCTAGGCTTTTGTTGTCCCTACTGGAGGGAAAAGGTGGGATTAGTATTACAGATTTAATGCCATCAAATTGATTGCTTTCAAAGTAAGATTATGTCTACTATATGTTTTCTTGGAAACATAGATGCTCAGTGATAGTTTTCGGTGTGTCTCAAATAGTCTGGAACACTCAGCATTCACCTCACCCATTATTTGGCATCCGCAGTATCTGGTAAAGCAATTTTAATGAACCGAGAGAGTAGCTATGAAGCTCACCCTTTACCCTAGCCCAATTGGATGTGCATGAGCCTCTCTCTCTGTTCTGTGAACTTGAATTTTTCATGGACTGACACGTTGCTTTTGCAGGGGAAATAGCATCCATAGGGTTTGGGGCAATCTAAATGGATCATGCCTGCTTTCTACTCACGGGCTGCAAAGAAAGTCCTAAGGTGAAAATATGGTGGGTTTCTCTCCCTGCCCCTTATCTCAGTAAAGATCAGGGAATCCTGATGGTAATACAGTTGAAAAAAAATTATAATTAATAATTCTAAATTGATATAAAGTTCCTCACACATGTGATTCATAATTTCACCTCACTGTTAAGGAAAATGGGATGAAGGAAAATGGGATGGAGGGATATATACACAAAGATAGAGGGGCCTGTCCAAAGGAAGGAAGGATATCCAGATAAACAGAGCACAACAGTGTGAGCTGTGACCTTGGTTTGGAAAATAGCCACATATATAGACAAGGAGGAATAGAAACTTTCCTATAAAGAGCTGGTTGCAGGGAACTTTTTGTGCCTGTTCTTGCTATGATGACTTCTAAAATGCTGGATGTTTAGTGGCAGGTGAATACTAGGAAAAATAAAGCTTATAACTCAGCTGAAATACCTCTCACCCAAATCTCCAAACACATGGAGAAAGGAATTATGGTCATATATTATTACTCCCTCCTCTTTAAGCAATGCCCCAATACACCCAAATGCTCACTTTGTGTATGGAATATGTCATGAGGCTGTCTGATATGCAAATATAGTCTACTCCACAAAAAATCATAACTGTAAAATTTACTGCACCTATTTGCCCCTAACTCTGCTGCTAGCACCCTACAGGTAGTTAATTTCCATGTTCTGCTACTGAACAGTATGAACAATTAAAAATTGAATTTTCAAGGGAGACGTATACCTTCTTCCTCTGATCCTTAAGAGTTCATCAAGGACACTTGATCCAGATCATGTCAATATATGCTAACTTGTTCTAAATGACCTCTTGAACAGTTAATACTTTATACTGCATACTCACTCAACACTTAGAATGGTTCTAAGCTACTTCCATTGTATGAAACACAGACTTCATTGAAACAATCTCCTTTCAGATAGGAGCATGGGTATTAGAAGAATATGATTTGTGTCTTATTCATCCCTGATATATAGCCACTAAATCATACCAAAATTAAAACTAATAATGATCAAAACAATCACCATAATGATTATACATGGTAAATACAGTTTCTTACTCCTACATTTGTGGACAAAATTATACTCATGCATAATGTATTCATATTCTTTCAAGTTGGCATTCTAGAACTTTTTAAGTAATCACTAGGCTTTTTTAAAGTTTTCTAATATTTAGAATCATAACTTCTTATATTACTTCTTTAGATTTCATCTTCGTCAAGGAAGCTTTGATGAGTATAAGGTGCCCCTTCATAGTTTCCTCTATTCGCTGTGTAGTACTGTAATTCTCTTAATGTAGTTCTCTGTTAAACATAAACTGTGGATAGCATTTCCACATTCAGCTTTGATAACCTTAGAATACTCCTTACATAGGTTGTCTGGAGGTGATGCATGCCCTTCTCCTCTGCAGTCTCAGAACCCCAAACCTAATCAAGTCACTAGAGTCCTAGGGGAAAGGCGAGGATTCAGTAGTAGCTAGGAAGATGATGGACAGGAATTGTCTGAAGGACAGTTTATTAGTTAAAAAGCTCTCTTGTCTTATTTGAATTAATTGTTAATGCTTTCTAGAAGAAAATTTAGAGCAAGACCACTGAAAGACTTACTGCAGTTTAAAGAAAATGAAAGTAGAATTTCCACTATAATTTTTCTAGTGCTCATTTTAGATTTTGGAATTTGAAATCTACAGAGTCTGCAAAGTAGAAGAAATGGCTTTACCTTTGTAACTTTTCTGTAGATCATTTCAAGAATGTAGTGATTCAGACTATTAAAGGACTAATAAAGGACAGCACTGATGGCTGAACAATGAATGCCCAGGAATTTTTAGCAGCTTAATATATTCATCTTAACTTTTATTCCACAGAATTGGTTTGATGTAGTGAAAAAAAAAAAAAAAAGTATCTATCTAATAACAAGAAACTACTAATAATTTGACATCTAATTTGATAGATGAGTTTTGTGGTGTTTTGTTTTTTTTTAATTCAGCAATGCAAAGAACTTTAACACAGTAAAAGGAAAAAAAAATACAAAAAAAAAAATTTGCAGAACATCTATGTTTATGCATACCAAACAAAAGATAAACCTGTTTGTCTATTTGTGCAGGAAAAGTTTTGGTTTGGATTAAAATGCTGGAAAAAGATTTTCTGTTTTTTTCAGGATGTTGTAAAAATTTAAAAAATAGTCATTTTAAGTTTGCAAAACCAAGGCAATACACTGATCAGATTAATTTTTGTTCTTGATTTTAAAATTTTAGATGCTGGTTTTATTAAAAATGTATTTCCATTTAAGTTTTGCTGGGGGATTGAAAAGTAGTGGTTCTAACATTTTTCTTTTTAATTGGAAGTGGCATGATAAATTCTTTTTTTGGTGAGCTGATTTAATGGAAGTACAATTTGCCAGATACTGTTATAGTTCTACTGTCCTGAGCCTTAGAGGTAGCCTGTAGTTCTTGCTGTTTGGACTTTCCCTCTGGAGCAGAGCACCTTGGAAATTTTGGTGAACATTGAGTAAAGATATACCAATAATGCCAGGTGTTTAAATCACATTGTACGCTCTGCTCTAAACACTATGCACACAATATTAGATACTGTAGTCCTGAACTACATGTTTTCTTAAATTCTGCTTTGTAGACCTAGCTCTTGATGTCTAGGCCTATGTGACATTTAATAACCAATGCTTCTAGGTTACTTACCCATCACCAAAAAAGGAAATAATTTGGCATTTGTTTCCAGCATTGCTATAGCTCTGTTGTATGCAGATATCAAAACCAGAAAGTTTTCCATCTGAGCTGTTGCTTTGGATTGGTGTGAATTAATAGATTTTAAAGCACACACATTGAACTTCTTAGAGAAGAATTCATTGTATTTGAGAAAATTGTATTTGTTAAAAACCCTGGAGGTATAATCTTCCTTGAGAAATAAATAAGTGGAAATGGAAAATCAATCCTATGTAGTTCTTCATTGTGATTGTTAATGATAGGTGGTATGTCATGCTGTCAATAATGGAGGAAAAAACCCAACATTTAAGTAACTACATTACTAGCAACTTGCTTTTCTGCCTTGGTGAACTTGCTGTATCATGTCCTGCAGTCTATTAATACACTCCACAAAGAGTAATGGTAATGTGGTGTCTGAACTTGTCATTTAGGAGACTAAAACCACAGATGAGAGAGCAAATAAGAATTACAATTTGTGCTGTCATATATGCCAAAGTTCCTGCATTATTAGTTAATCCAGTGACTAAATACAGCAATAGAAAATATCTTTTCTCACAAAAAATTTGAATCTAGGTGAACATCCATGCCCATAGAAGCACTATGACATAGAAGCTCTTATCTTTAAGGAAGTATTACTGATTTACTATTCCTAATAGTGAAAATTAAACCAAGAAAAATGCTCTGTGAAATTTCTAGTTAAATATGATTTTTAAATGAGTCAAAGAAAATTAAGTATAGTATGAAATACATGCACCTTGAATCAAAGTGATGTAAGGCTGTTTGGCTATATAACCTTAGGAATCTGTAACATGCCAGGCTGGGATCTCCACTCTTGCCATATAAAGTCAGTGGGGGACTTCCAATGTTGGTGCAGAAAGTGGTCCTGATGATTTGTTAGAGGGCACATGTTTTTCAGGCACTCCTGACTCAACTGCCCAAGTAGGGATACTTTCTGCTGGAATTGTCAAAGAGATGTGAGACTGGCCTTTAAGAGTGCCATAGCATTTATGGCAAGGTACACCAGTGTACTCAAATCCCAGCCGTTCCAGCGTATGGGCTGAAGTGATAGGTGTGAAAGAGCTCTGTCTGTTACAGCACCTTCAGTACTCCAGGTCCTCACTGAAACTAAGGATTTCTTCAGGACTGACTGTTTAATAGAGTGGGATAACTGATCAAGGGATGTCACAAGTTCATTGTCTGTGTTTGTTCCTCACTCCTCCAGACTCCAAGAAGTGAATTTGAAACATCTAAGGAAAGTAGTGCTCTGCCAGGATCCACATTTGCCTTTCTGGCCCTCTTCCCACCATCTTCTCTTTGCCTTTCTCACCCCAGACTGAAATACCGTTGACTGAACTATACACCTATGAGAAAGCTTGTGTGTCAGGGGACAATTGAATTCAGTCAGCCAGCTAGATGAGGTTTTTGGTAATGTTGTTTAGTGTTTTAACAGTCTCTGCAACTTAACCACAGCAGGAGACTCTGTCAATGTACAGTAAACAAGAGCTGATTGATTTTGTAATCTCATGAGAGAGGCCTGGCTTCGCATTTGACTAAAGCTCTCATTTCTTTTGCTCTAGTAAATCTACGAGCTATAGAACAAACAGCACTCTAGTACTTCAAACATTTTAAAAAAGAAAATCCATTTCCATCTTCCAATGGAACCGCAGGTGCAGAAGGTCAGCACAAGTTCCCAGGCATTCGGTAGCACCATGCTCCTGAAAAAGAGCTTTTTTTTTTTCCTTTTTAGAAGCAGCTGAGACAATTTCAGCATCAGCTCACCTGTGGTATGAACTGCATCTTTCTTAATGCATGAACTTTTCTTTTATATGATTTTATTTGTATGGATAGTGATAAATATTTTTGTAAGACTGAAAAACAGGAGGAAAACAGTGTATAGGTATTAGAGAGTAATGTAAAATTTATGCTTTTACAATGAAGCTAGTATTTCCACATATTATTCTTAGTGTGCTTAGAGCCTCCTTGTATGTCCCTTGGGACAAGTATAACCATCTCCTATGGCATGTGCTGAGGGCTTAGAAAGGGAGATTAGTATAGGGCTGAGGCTTTGGGACATTGAATATTTTACCTTCCACTCTTGTTCCAGACTGTGCACCTTTTTAAAGTCTTAACTGCTTTTTGCAATGCTATGTTTTCCTAAAATCTATAAAGGTATTTTTTCCCATTGTTTATGGTGAGTTTGAAGGAAATTAGAAGTCTTCAAAAAACCTACAAAGGATAGCTTTTTAAAAATTATAATTCTAGATTTTTTGCTTGTTTGTTTCATATACACATTAAGGGAGCAACTTGTTTCTTCCTAAGGAGCAAGAGCAGTCCCAGGAGCTATGGCACTGGAGCTGAGCAACCAGGAGCTCCCAGCCTGATCCTAAGCCCAGAGGCATGCCAGGTGGGTGCCTGCTTCAAGCCTGCACACACCTTGGGAAGCTCTGCTGTGGTGGGAAGCCAGTTTTAATAAGCCTATTATCTTTAAATTCAAAGGACTGTACCCCTTGGCAAAATTAAAAATTGTCCCTAAGTCTCGTTTTGTTCTCCAGCCTGCACCCTGGGCCCTGTGTTGTCTCTTTGCAGTGAAATCCCACTGCAGGTTCTGCACACCACCAATCCCAAGAGTTGTTTCCGTTCCTTGTAGAATTCAGGCAGAAGATGCATCTCTGAAAGCTCATATTAAATTTATACAGCTCTTAAATCTACAATTTCATTCAAGATAAATGCATTAAAGTAATACAGGGATTTTTTCACCATTAAACACCCAAGGTAAGGAAATACTAAAACTTAGGCTGCATTACAAACTCCAGTCCAATCCTTTTTGTGTGAATTGAGATATTTGTTAATTGCATGTTTTTATTAAAAAGAATTTGTGGTCTCATTTAGTATGGCAGATATCTACCACATTAAATTTTAGGTTAAATGGTTGAAGATTTACAAAATCTTGAAGTAATTAAAGGTGGGTTTAAAATGGGATGTATCAACCATCTTAAGCCATCAATATCTGTGCTTTTCTTTGTGCTATCATCTGTTCATCTCACATCTTTACTCATAGTCTTTCTTCAAATTTCAATCCTGCTAGTTTAACCTGATCACTGAAGTTGAGATTTACCATGGTAAATGACACTAAAACACAAAGATTATTTTACATCCTTATATATGTACTTTAGTATGTCCATTTTCTTTGAAAGAAAATGAATTTTCTAGCAGTTTTAGCATTTTCTCTTAAGTGCTAGCAAGTTTTGCTCATTTTGATTTCAAGGAAATATGCTCATCATGAAAAGCAGCAGCTAAATATTACAAGGTATTTTGAAAGGAAGATCATAGACTTTGAGTTAAGTGACAGCTAAGTTATGGTCAAAGGAAGTATTTTTCCTTTAGCATTTAACAAAACTTTCACGGCTTCAATTGTGTTGAAAGATAATATTAAATTCTTTAAACTTCTAGTCAGGTTGTCAGAGATTCAAAGCACTCACTAAAATGGTGTTCTGGCAATTGAGGTGCAGTCTCTCAGGTACTGTGTGTCCCATCTCTTTCTGATGCCGTTGGGAGGCATGATGTTTTTCAAACCACTTTATTCCAGTTTGTCATAGAACTGAGGTACTTCTATTAGTACTTCTCCTTATATGCCAATTGCTTCCATTTTCAGTCTTGCATAGGAATAAATTATAAGCAAGCAGATCCTAGGTGAGAATGTATTCTGTGAGTGAATAAAATAAAACCTTGATATGTGAATATGTAATTACAAAGTATATAGAGATTTTTTTTTTTCATTTTGTAGGCAGTGTCAGTTTCGAAACTGTAAGAGAAGTAAAACATCAGACAGTCTTAGGTCCTCATATTCAGGTTTTCCACCTCCAGGCTGTCATTATCCATTGATAGTCTGACTGTTGTGAGCTGGACAACATGCATAATATTCTGAAGTACTGATTTTGATAAGGCAAAATTGGTAACATTCACAAAATGTTTTTGCTTATCAAATCTCTGGTATATTGGAAAGGCAACATTTATTTCTTCAGAATTATTTTTCTGAGCCCTAGAATTGAGGATGCAGGATCCCAAGAGAGGATAATTCCCTTCAGAGAGAAGTTCATGTCAGCTTTCCCTTTGGAGAGGCGGATGAATTTTAATTGAGTGCACCTGGGACTTCCCCTGGCCCCTCAGTGACTCTCTCTGCTGACTTCCATCTCTGGCAGGGTCAAGTCTCCCCAGCTGTAGAGTTGCATTTGAGCCTTTCAGAAAGTGTCAGTTGAGATTTCATAAATATAGTTTGAGAATGAGTGCTTCCACCTCCATATTTACAGCTTTTTACATAGACACATCAAAAGCACTAATGTAAAACATACCAGATACTGAAATGAAGAAAGGGAGCAAGTTATGCAACCCTTTACCTATTGAGGTTAGATAGCCAAAAAAATGCATACAACTTCCAAACTGACAGAGAAACTTACTTAATCCTTTTGTTGTTGTTGTTCTCTACATAACCATCATATTTCCCTGGGCATCCCTACCCTGCACTATCCCACTATCCCAATCACCTCGGTAAGCCTCTGTCCAACTCTTTTCAAGCTCATCAATCAGATTCTTCCTAGTTAGAGATATTTGCACCCATGTCAGTGAATCAAACAGCCAGAAACTGTTTCTCTGCCACAAACTTTGTATTCCAGATTTGAAAACATGTAATAATTATCTGTGGTCTGTAGTCCTTCCCTTGGAGCTGTTAGATTTTAAGGGAAGGTTACATCGATCTAAAAACTGTAGATTTGCCTTAGTTTATACCAGAAGCAAAAGATTGGGCTTCTTTGAAAGTAATGCTAGTGAATATTCCCCTTCAAAAGGAAAAATTCTTCCAAAGTCTGTGATCCTTTAAAACAGTAAAGATTGATCTCATCTCTTTGTCCTTCAGACAGCCTCACATCACTCCTCTAATACATTAGTAGCTTTCCCCACCTAGATCTCACTGAAACATCAATAATTATCTGCCATCTAGAAACCCAGTACCCTGCAGGAGGCTCATGTCACTTCTGAGAGCGTGTCTGAGAGAGGAAGGAAAGTACAGGCATGTCTGACTGTTTGCCAAGAACGCAGAGGAAAGCAATATTGCCAGTGAGAGCAGGGTGCTCAGTGGAGGGGCATGGAGCAGCAAGAGAGGTTGGGCACCTCACCCTGAACTCAAGGTCAAGCTAAAGGCAAGATCACAATTAGTTCTTTTGCTGTGTTTTTTTTTTATTCATATTTTTCAAGAGAAAGATGTTATCAGATAGGAAATACTGAGCCACAGAGCAAAGTCAGCTCCTATCTCAAAATATATACTTTACAATATATCACCCAAATTCTCTGTCTCTGGTCTGGTGTCTTCCTCACTGACTAGCTGGAAAGGACATTTGGGAAAAAGCACCATGCATGAAAGTTAGGGATGTCATGAAAAGAACACGAAGAAGAAGATGCTATTTGTATGTATAGTATTGAAGTTTAATCTATATAAGGCTGTGAAATGGCTGAAACTTCTTTATGGCTATCTAACGTTTGTTGTTCTTGATGTTAATAATGTCTGTTTTGGCACTGGATGCTCATGCTATCTTTCTGTCTAGCTTCATCAAATCTCTCTCTCATTAGATGTCTATTGAGACAGCCTTTGATAGAAACCCACTAAAGTTATTCCATAACATGAAAGTCTGTGTGTTGATAACATACATTTTTAATTGGTCAGAGCTGTTGTTTATGCTGTACCAGACAGTTCCTTTGCAATCTTCTGCTTACCATGTGATAGACGATCAGGAAGTAATTATCGGTTTTGTTTCATTTTGTCAGATTGTCTGCAGTATACTTTCATTAAGGATTCGAATAAATTTGAAGTGTTGAATTGTGTGTACTGTCCAGTTTTCAACTGATAAATTACATACTAATATAACATCCAGAAGAGGATTATCTGTTTACTAAGGGAACCAAGTAGCTTCATTCTTAGGTGATAATGTATTTCTTTTCTCTTTATAAATGATCACAAAGGAACTCATATTCTTAAGCACCGTGGTATGTCATTAATTCTATGTGGAGGCTGTAACTACTGTTCTGTTCAAATCTATAATTCAAATGCAGCTTTGCACTCCATCTATATGAACACAGGAGACAGATACTGTAATAGCTTGCAATAATTGACCTGGTGGGGGCATTTTGAAATCATTTGAGAGTAATATACTTAATCCTGCAACCTTCCCTCCCACAAGCAGTCTGATTTCAATCTTAGGGTTGTGACAGAGGGTATTAGCATGGCATCATCTCTGATTCATGTTGTTATGAAAAATGAATGCATTCTAAATGGAAAGTAAAATGTTGATCTCTCAGCCATAGTAGGATGTTGGAGTCAAGGGGGATCAAAACATTGTCTGAGTCTTATAGCTGAGATCAACATGGGTGCATGGAGAGGATGGATGCCAGCAGGTTTCCCTGTTGCAAACTGGGAAATTTAAATGTCTTGCCATTGAGTTGGGCTGTATGTAAAGGAACATTTCTGGGAAGGCACAAGTTCCTCACTGATTGACAAGTATAATCCTTTCCTCCCCTTTGCTCACTTGTGAGGCAAAGTTTAAGATAAGGCCCCTGTTCTCAGAGGAAGCCATGATTGTGACCTTGTTGCATTCTCTGTCATATTTAGCAAGAATTTTAGGAGTAACAGGGGAGGCAAAGCTGGAGTTAGAGTTGGGAGCAACCATGGGATGTATTTGAAGTGAGACTTAAAGAATATAGTGTGTTTGGTGACAAAATAAACTGCTTGGGCAGGAAAACCAGAGGATGTGAAGTAATTATTTGTTACACCACTACCACCCCAGGCAGAGCAGTGCTATCCTGACTCCTCTCACAGTTCTCAGCTGTGATGAAGGGATGCGGGTGATGAAGGGATGTGGGTGCTTGTGCTTCTGTGTGCATGGGCACTTGCGGACGTTAAACATGAGAAAAGAGGCATGAACTTCTATGTGAGATTGCATATTCTGGATAAAAATAACAGAGCTTATGGATGAAAGGATGAGAATTATCTCACTTCTACTGAAATTGCACAGAGTAAAACCATACTGGCCAGCCTTTCCTGTTGGGCGTATCCTACACTTGGCCTTACTGTGTATGTGGCGTGTGTTACATGTGGCTGCATACAGTTGTGGCCTTCTCCCTGACTCAAAGAGCTCCCAAGAAAGAAGTCACTTGGGGTAGACCACCCTCCAGCCTCGGAATTCCTCATACCAAAGGCTAAATGAATTGGAAAGACATAGCAGCATCCCTCTTAATAATTGCTTGGGCCTTTTCTCATCAGAGCCACCAGCAGTTCCCAGGAAGGGCAATAGTCAGGTTTGGCAGCTGGAGGCTGTATGGAGCTAAAGATACAGAGACTTACTGAGGTAGCATATAAGTCAGGATGGGAAAATCAATCAGAATGAGGAGTGATGTTGCCATTGAAGTTCCAGAAACTACATGTTGTTGGCAATGATGTCAGGCCAGGCCCCCTGCAGACCTGACGTCTTGAGGTTTGGTAGGTGATATAACTCACTCCCTGTGGATGCCAGGATGCTAAAGGCTGTCTTGAATTTGACTTAGTGATGACATGGTTCTGCTCTTTGGCAACAAAATAACCTAAACTGACTCTAGAAAACTAACTGGAAAGGTTGGGGGAATGGACATAGATGCTTTGGATCTCTCAGCCTCTGATTAATTAATACTTCCTTAACAACATTGGAGGGGGGAGTGGGAGAAATTAACCCTCTCCGATAATACCTGAAGCTTCAAATTGTCTTCCTTTTTCTTGTCAGAGTGAAAAAAAAATATTCGCTGCTACTTCAGAAAAGGTATTAGTGTTTCAGGCCTGTGGGGGTACGGCAGAGCAGGTACTTCTGTAAGGGCTCTTGTGCTTTTAAGTGGCCCCAATTATTTTTGAACAACTAAGTAGAGTGCTCATTAAGCATTTCCCTTAAATGAAAATGATGACCTACAAGGTCATGTTAATTAAGAAGCACAGTAAGTCAGTGTGAAGAGGTCTATTAGCACAAACAGTGGGCCAAATCCTGCATAACACTGTGCTCACAATTAGGCTGGGTTTTTGTTCATCCTTGTAATAAGAATTTGTAGGACAGGATGATTGCACAAATAAAAATTTCCTCAGATCGGTTCAATGTGACAGCAGCCACAGGCTCATTTTGTGCTCATGAGCTGTATCTGCTTTTAGATAATATTGACCAGAGCACTCTAGCTTACTGTGGTCAGGAGCAGTGCCAATTTACCCTGTTGAGAAGAAAAGTTGACATATTCCAAGACTTTTACTCGCTTTCCAGAGTTTGTCATTTGGGCTGGTATGGTGCAAGATCATATGCAGTGATGAAATTTTACACTTGAATCATCACATTTCAGTCACAAGTCCCATTAGCTGCAGGAGATTCTAGCTGTCAGACACCCTCCAACTTCAATTAGCACAGCATAGCCCAGGCTGGGGCATGAATTTCTGCTCTGTGAACCAGCATAGTCATGCTGAGTCTCACATGTTCTTGCAATACATTTACTAGCTCTCACCTTCTATTGCCCCACAGCATCTCTCTCAGACTTTCTCAGCACAGCCCCACCATGTCCCTGTGGGAAACCCATGCAGCTGTTGGATCTGGGATACACAAGATCCCAGTGCGTGGAAAGGCTGCAGACATGCACTGCAGCCAGGGGTTCATCATCATACACAGCCCTATAGCTGCAAGGAGTCCTCCTGGGCAGCATCTTGTTGACCAGCTACAACTGCATCCCGTTCCCTTTACATGACATACCTCTCATATGACCAATACTTGTGTACCCATTCACCCCATTATCTAACATTAGGAGCCAAGGCAATTCACAGGATTTGGCACTTGGCATCCCAAATGTTTGGACGTTGACAGGGTGAAGAATGCATGCCATTACCAGGATGGCAAAAGCTTAAAATCAATAGCCCTCTCAGAGGGTATATAAGATCATTATAGCTGACAGACCTCTATGAAAATGGAACAAAATCCTCTGAAATAAGGATTTGGCCCTAAAACTGCAGAAAACAATCTTTTAAATTTGGGTCTTACTTTTGTAAGGGGTTTAAAAGGCTCGCTTTATAAATGCCTGTGCACAACTGTACACCCCACTGAAAAATGCCAGAGCTTGGAGCATTCTTTCTTATCCTTGTTTAGAAAACACCACAGTTTTCTTATTTGTATCAATAAAACTTTAAGTGGAGGATTTATGCTACTTGTAACAAGTTTATGTCCTAAAATCTTTAATTTTTCATTCAAACAAGAAGGAGAGTTATTAATTCAAATCTGTGCAACAAAAAAGAAAAATGCAGAAATTAAAAGAAATCTGGAATTTGAGTTAGCAATTTTCCTCATTAAAGTTCAACATTTTAAGGTGGAATTTTGTGCCTCATTGTTACAGTATTGTACCTCTTACTGTCGCTTCTATGTCACATAGATGGCTAGCTGCTTTTTTGTATTCAGGGCATATCTCTGCTGATGTAAACTGTGACAGCTCCGTTGAAGCCAGCAGAGCTCAGACAATATAGGCCAGCTAAGATCTGCCCCTTAGTATTCACCCCCATCTGCTGTGTGACTCAGTCATACCAAAACTGCCGAGCACCTGCTTGCCTGATGTTTTTTTAATGGGTTGAACTCTTCATGTTGGGTTTGTGTCTCTGCCAGGTTCCAGTTTAATCACATATAATTTTTAGTGTGAAGTTTCACCTTGGGCTTTGAACCTGTAGGCATAGAACAAAAAGTCCTGTTTCTAGAGGAACTTGCATAGTAATAATAATAATAATAATAATAATAATAGCTAGAATACAAGCCAAGTGTCTTAATTCATAGGTTATGACATTCAGCTTTTATGAACAGGAAGGAGGAATTATCCTCAGTAGACAGGAAATAGTGAGGTTGACCCATATTCCATAATAGTGTATGAAAATTAACTAAAGATTCATGTAGCTAAGATAATGAGCACTTATATTTAAATTCATAGCCTGGCCTAATTGTGTAAAAGTTTGTGAGGGAAGATGTGTGTGTACACTAATAGATAAGTGGCTGTCTCTGGAGTTTCCAGTCAAATCCTATAAAAGCAGTTGAGTATGTGATAAATCAAACTCGGAGGGTTTGCTTATAAAATGTTTGGCTAAAAGTATCCTAAAATGGATGAGATCTGCTTTCCCAAGAATGTGATCTTCTTCTTTAACTTTCAGGTTAGAGCCAATATGTGATACATGTTTTGCAGTAGACCAAAATACACTTATTTGAGTAATAAAATGTATTTATTTACCAAGAAGTAAAACTGACAGTAAGAACAAAAAACCGAAACAGAACAAAAAACCTAACAAACAAACAAAAGACAGTGACATCCTGGAATCACTAATGTAAGCTTCTTGTAAGCTGTTTCAAAAACATGAAAACATACTTACAGTGGGATTTCTTAACTTCTTAGTTTGTCCTTAGGAGAAATTATTTCAATTTAAAAAATTCTGGTTTGGGAAAAGCATGTGAAAGAGAAAAATAGACATGCACAAACTTTTCTTAATGTAGGTGGTTTATGAATTTCTTAGTTGTCATAACTACAAAGTAGCTTTGGCAGCATCTGATTGGTACTACTAATATTATTTTTGTAATTTTGTTCTACCATTTGTCTGAGAATTTGAGTACTTTATGTATTCTTCCAGTGATTAACAATGTAGAATAGATTTTCAATCTGGGATAATATTGAAAGGGAAAGTTCCCCTATTGGTACATTAGAAATTTTTAGGGAAATGCAGTGATGATAAAGAAGCATTTTAAGCAGAAAGTGAGAAGAATATTGCTAATCTACTGACATGGCAGGAGAAACTTGGAGTGGTAGTTCATTGTCCCTTTACCAAGGTAGGAATTTCACTGAATAACCCACATTCATGTTGTCGTAAGAATACAAGTAGCCAAGCTCCACTGGTTGAAATATTATACATAAATTTTGCTTGAAAAAAACTCACAAACTCACAAAGGACAGCCATCAGGGAGCAGCTTCAATATGAATATTTAAAAATTGAATATGCAACAAATACTCAGATACAGAACCCTTGAAACTGTATGTCCTGGTTTGTGTGTAATTGATTCTAAAAATGAAAGGATATTTTCCATTGTCCTGTTGCTGCTAAAGACAATCATTTGGGACAGCCTGCCAAAAGTATATCAAAGAAACTCAGGCCCATAATTCTGTCTTTCTTACTTTTCTCTGCACCCTGCATTCCTGCACGCTGCCTTTTCCACGTTTCACATGTTGCTGTGACTGGTAGAGTGTTACTGGTGAATATTCTTTTTGCAGCTTGGGGAAGGGAGAGTCCACCAGTGAAAGACTGCCAATGCGTAACATGCTGTCAAATCACAGAGCTAAGAAACACAGAAATTTTCTTAGTGGCTATTTCTTACAATAGAAATTACAGTGTTTTTATAGAAATCTGGTGGGGGTTTTTTATGTTAGTGGTCTTGCTTTGCAAAATGTTATGCTGTGAGCATAGGCACTCCTGTTTGTGATGAACACTAGCAATGTCAGATGCTTTAGAGAAAAGCATAGGAAACCCAGGAGTGGCAAATAATGATTAATTTGAATTAGAGGAAGTTTCCTCTTAACCTTCATTAGTTTGTGATGTTACCTCAATCTGAAGGATGTTTTTCCTTCAATTATTATTACAAATATTCATTATACTTACACAGTTCTAAACCTGTTTTAAACCCTGTTAAGTCTCAGTAATACTCTGTGGTGGTGAGTTCCCCAGTTCTTATAAAAAGAATTTATTTCTATCACTTTTAAGTTTACTGCCTTTAAATTTCCTATTTAAATGGGCAGATGGAACATAAACATGCTCAATTTATTTTCTGTATATCCATTTGCAAACAATCCCCATTTAAAAGAGTTCCCATCTTTTAATTCTTCTATTGCATAGAATTAATTTGCCTCTACCTTTTTTATTTAATACTACTTAAATTCTCCAGTGTGATGCTGAGGATCAATGACCTTGCCTACATCTGGCCTGCATTACACATAGCCCTGACCACAAGCAGTCTTCCAAGCTATTTCTATACCCATCACATTGTGTAGGCAGAAGAATTTGTCCGTTTAATTAGCACATAGAAGTTGATAGAGACAGTAATGAAAACTGTTTCTCTCCTTTACCTGCTATCTGGGTTTGTGGTGGATCTACTTCTCATTGATGGACTTGGGTGCTTCAGGGGCGGGAGTCCAAGAGTGGCTGCCAGTCCAACTTCTCAGGATATTTCTAGAAATATTTCCAAAGCTCATAGGAGGAGATAGGAGGCAATGATGCTGATGAGAGAAAGGTTGGAAGCATGCATCACACAGCAGTGGTGGTTCCTCCAGGATAACTGCACTTGCAATAGCTGATGAGCAGTAGCTTAATGTGCCACACAGCAGCTGACTGACAGTGAGTGGTTCCCAGGAGATGAAATGTGTCCCAGATGAAACATGATAGTGGATGACATGGGCTCCCAGTTTCACTATGTGCGGAAGAAAGGCAGGAGTAATGGAATGGAAGAAGGAAGATATTAATACATACATTCTTTTGACCGTTGATATTAGGGTCTTCCTAGGATAGATGGTATGCAGTCTAGCCTACCTAAACTGGCAAGTATCACCTCACAGGCCAGTGGCTTGGTTAGAGGCTATGAAAACAGTTGCAAACCTCCTAGACCTATCCTTATGGTTTGTTTATAAGCATGACACCAAGAGTACTCAAAAGCACAAAATGCATCCAAAGCTTCCACCTAGAGCAGCAGCACCCGAGCTGCCTCAGAGCAGTCATTTAGAGCATTTCTGAGGGCAAAAAAGATGGACAGCTGGTGAATTTGATCTCAAACCTTGCCTTGCAACACGATCTTACACTGCACTGTAAGTACAAGTGGTGTGGATTTGGGAATATTATATTTTGCATAAGACAGAAATCTTATTAATTTTTGTTACAGAAAAATCCTGTGATGCTTTCACTGAAATTCTGACCAACTTCCAAAGCAAAAAAATATGTAATTGACCACAAATTCTGTTGCATTGTGGGATAGCTCATTTCCATATGCCCAGATAAGATGGCAGAAAAAAGCATTTTGTTGTCTAAAGCATTTGGTATAAGATTTCCTTTGTAGTGATTTTTCCCAAACTTTACAAAGACAAACTAAAACTATTACTATTAAGTTCTAAAACCAAATTAACCCCTAATATTACTGCAGCAGTGCAAGGGAAACTGTCACATTAGTGTTAACTGCTGTTAACATCTGTGTACCTTTACAACTATTCAGCTAAGAAGTAAAATCCAATATCAAGAAGACAATTTTGTTAGCTAACTATACTGAAATCACTATTAGCTAACTGTGAAATCACTATTTCAGCCTATACATATTTCTTCAGTGTCAGAAAAGAAGCTGTAATGGTACTAAGCATTAAAATAATTAACGTCTGTGCTTACATGAAAAATGTGCTAACTATATTTATATTGTTGGTTGCTTGGTGTTACTTACCTTCTAAGTATGTTGCTGAATGAGATTAATTAGCGGTATTTCTATTTGGAGGTCAGATCACTTTGTATGGATCTCAGGTAATAGAATCTGTAAAACCTTATTATTTAGCTATTGGATTTAATTATCAGATGGAATCTCTGAAGAGTTATAATACTCTGTCTGCTTTTTACTTCTATTTACTTGTTTTAACTACTGTGTAGTAGTCTGGTGTTTTAAATGGATTTAAACCTGTTTAAAATCCAATGACTAATCTTAATATACATATACAAGTGATCTAGTTGTCCCTTTTCCTATCTATAGCACACATTTGCTCCCAGAAGCCAAGGAATGGTGAAATTCAAGTATCTTGGATTCTGTTATCTTGGAAACAAGTACTTTTGGAAAAGTCTTACTTTGTCACTTGTCCCTCTGTTTTTCCATACCCAATGGAACAGTGTGTGTGCAGTACAGTTATGCTATGTTGTGATAAAAAGATGCATTTGTATCAGATGCTAGATTTGTGCATGCTCAACAAGGATAGAATCTGCAGAAATTTTACCTGACCAGGACAACAGCCATATGCAAAGTGCAGGTTTTGAAAGGTTTTGGGATTTTTTTGAGGCTACAGAAGGCCCTACTTGACATAAAGACATTATCTTCATAGGTTTAAGTTCTGTTCCTAAGCGGATATTTTCTTAGAGCATTTCAAAGCTAAGATTGATTGTTTTTATCATTGTCTCAGATGTTTTTCTCTGACCTTGTACTAGGAAATAACTGGACCATTTTTATTTCAATTTTCTGTCAGAAGTTCCAAGCAAGTATAGAATCATAGAATCATTATGGTTGGAAAGGACCTCTAGGATCATCAAGTCCAACCTTCATCCCAACATCTCCCTAACCACTAGACCATAGCCTCAAATGCTACATCTACTCGTTTTTTAAACACCTCCAGAGATGGTGATTCTACCACCTCCCTGGACAGCCTGTTCCAGTGCCTGACCACTCTCTCACTAAAGAATTTCTTCCTAATATCCAATCTAAACCTTCCCTGATGCAACNCTTGTTAAACCTCATACAATTGACCTCAGCCCATCACTCCAGCCTGTCCAGATCCCTCTGCAGAGCCTTCCTACCCTCAAGCAGATCGACACTCCAACTTAATTTCATGACATCTGCAAATTTACTGAGGGTGCATTGGATCCCCTCATCCAGTTCATTGATAAAGATACTAAACAAGATTGGTCCCAAAACTGAGTCCTGAGGGACACCACTTGTGACCAGTTGCCAGCTGGATTTAACCCCATTCACCACAACTCTCTGGGCTCGGCCATCCAGACAGTTTTTAACTGAGAGAAGAGTCCACCTGTCTATGCCATAAGATGGAAGGTTGTTACAGGAGTTTTCTGGCAGCCTGGTGACAGGCAGTAATTGTGACCAGTGCTGCCTACATTATAAGGGTTCTGCTCCCAAGCCACTACAAAGCAGCTCTGAAGACACCTTGTCTTCCAGGCTGACGTCCTACCCAACAATGGTCTCCTGTTTGTCCGCAACACTGCCAGGAGAACCTCCTAGGTCTGGGCCCACATTTTAATTGTCACAGTTGCTACAGAATCATGGACTAGTTGTTTTAAAATACAGTTGCTATCTGTTTGAGGGTGATTATGACCCTGGTAGGATGTATGTATCTCTTTGTATGACAAGTTTCCTGGACAATTTCTCTTTTCCGTTGCTTGGTGAAAGAGTGATGCCAAAGGAATTGGTTAGGTCTGTTGAGATCTTCTTGAGCCAGTTATAAGCAGGAGGAACCATCCCTGCTTTCGTTCATGTAATACTTATCCTACCTCCACGTCAGAATATCAATGGCTGAAACTGACATTTTATTAGGGATGATTTTCTGCATTGCAGTTTTTTTCCTATACTGATCATTTTTTCTGCAAGAAGAATTATTTCTTCTTTCTCTCTAAATCCTAAATTGAAGTGAGTTGCACTTCAGGCCTTAAGTATATTTAAGGAAATCCTTCAGAATTTAATTTAAAGGGACAAATCAGGTAGATCTGTGTCTTTTAAGAAATTGTATTATGAAGATGTTAGCATCAGATACCATGGCAGCATTTTATTTCTTTTGTTCATTTGTTCTATGTTCTTTTAGCAAAGAAGTTTAAAACTCTTTAAATAAGGTTGTTTTCCAGCATGGCTTTGCATAAAAATATGACTGCAAAAGCTGAAGCGCTGTTTCTGACTGAGCTCATTTAAGATTTTAAAGATGGTAATGCTATTTTGTAACTTTAAATTTAATGTATTCTGCAGTAAGAAAGTACAGTCACTGCCTTACTGAGATTTCTTTTTTTCATTTTGGTTTGGTTTCCCATTTGTTTTAAAACAGTTCTCTGCTAGCTTGGTATTTCTGCAAGGAACAGGAAAAATGTCAATGTTAAAAAGAGAATACTATGAAAAGATCCATTGAATTTCATAATTCAATGCCTCGTATGTCTAAAGGTTCAAGAGTGAGACCTGCAAAGCATTCACAGAATCACAGAATGTTAGGGATTAGAAGGGACCTTGAAAGATCATCTAGTCCAACCACCCTGCTAGAGCAGGATCGCCTAGATCGAGTCACACAGGAACACGTTCAGGCAGGTTTTAAACGTCTCCAGAGAAGGAGACTCCACAACCTCCCTGGGCAGCCTGTTCCAGCGTCTGTCACCCTCACTGTGAAGAAGTTTCTTCTCATATTCAGGTGGAACCTCCTATGTTCCAGCTTATACCTGTTACCCCTTGTCCTATCATTGGATGCCGCTGAGAAGAGCCTGGCTCCATCCTCCCGACACTCGCTCTTTACGTATTTATAAATTCCATGCCTTCAGATCCACAAAATTAGATGCCTGTGTGTTTGGTTGCCTGCTCTTTGTAGACTCCAGTCTGGACGCTTTTCAGCCACCTCTGCTTCTGGAACTGTGTAACTGCATTAGTGGGGCAGTGAACCCATCTTAATATACCATAACTTTGGTTTGAAAATGTTTATAGTTTTTTCTGTAATTTACATGCTACACTAACAATTCAAGTGCCTGAGAAAGTCAAAGAAATGTGAACAAGTGTAAAGCTTGGTTGAAACATTTCCACAATAATGATTTTATCTACCATTTTCTGCTTCAAATTAGGAGAATGAAAAATACTGATCAGAATTGGTCTTTTTGAATTGTCTGTTCATAAACGTTGAAAGTTTTCAGCTATTTTAATGACAAAATCAGCATGTATGTCTTGCTGTTTAGAAGGTCTGTTGTAAGGAATGTTATTGTCATCACTTCTGATTTCATCATTACTTTTTAATTTTCATTTGGACAAACAGATTCCAGTGTAATAATTTTAAACAATATATAGTAACTGGGGCTGAGAAATATCACCATATAGTCAGCAGATTTCTAATGATACTAGAGAAAATAATTGAATACCTAATTTAGAAGATATATTTTTCTGCTTGCACAATGGCTATAAGGAGTTTATAATTTTTCATGAAATTAAATGTGTCAAAAAATGCTTTTAAAATATTGTGGTTCAGCACTTAGAGACTCACACTTTCTGTGATAATAACTGTTTCCAACATTGTATTTCAGAGGGCAATTCTGACGTTTTGACATAGTATAAAAATTTACATTTTCCAAAATTTTAGACATAATATTTCTGTTCTCTGATTGGAAGGAATAGCTTTCAGGAACAGTGTAGAAAATCACTGTATTGTCATTATTACTTTTCTCTGTATATTCTAACTCAGCCTTATAATTCATATAGATATTCCTGACTGCTAACTCCTACACTGGGAAAAGCAAAGAAAATGCTGATGTGAACATAGAAATGACGCATATTTAAATAGCCACATGTTCCAATAAATCCAGAATGTTGTATTGTAAGACACTAAACGTAAAACAGACACTTTGTTAATCATGTCCACCATACTCTTGGTGTGGGCAGAGGTTACCTAGTTACCAATTTAAACACCATGCCCTTGTACATTATTGCTTTCTTAATCCCTCCTGTTCTTAATTCCTACCATTTGTACACAGTCAACCAGCAAAAATACAACATATGTGTAATTTTTTAGACTGCTGAGAAGGATGCTCCTCTTATAGGAAAATATGTAAACTTCAGTTTCTACCCTGTTAACTAAATATTCATAAGAAGTGAAAGAGCAAAAGCCAATTAAAATCTTTGCTTTTTGACTGAGCACACTGGTAAGGCTATGCTTCTGGAAATTGAGAAATTTGCTTCAAATCTCCTCTGAACATGAAGGCCACATCTTGATGGAGAGTATTTGGACTCTGCATTTAAATTAAAAAAAATATTATCCCTTCTGAATATCATTCAGAAAAAAAATCAGTAGCCATATCTATCTCAAATCTAAGTAGTTATGGAGTTACCAATTTAGGCTCTTCAGGAAAATTTGCTTTTCATCTAGCTCCATTCAGAACAAGTATTGTTAAGCTTAAATACTGTTTTTCATATTTTGGTCCCTGGTTATGGATTTTGTGTTCTTATAGCATCATTACAGCTTTCAGTGACACAATTAATTCCCTGGTAAATTCTTGATTTACAATACTATTGTCCACATTATTAATTGTAATTAGTGTTATCTGATCCATAATCCATGTTTGGCTGAAACTCAAGGTTCTCAAAAGCTAATCCCAAAGCATATTGCTAAATCAGAAAACTGGGAAACAGGATGAATGGAAAAAATTGGAATTATAACTACTGTGTCTGGAACCCTGCTGAGAACCTTTTGCAAAATTATGTTTTACAAAGCTGTCTTCTAAGATTGAGGGTGTCTCTTTAAATCATGCTGAGAGATAATATAATGGTTCATAGAGAGTCAGGAGTCCTGGACTCTGTCCCATGCATTGCCAGTGATATAATTTGCGACTATGAGAAGTTCCATCTTTTTGTGCTACAATATCCCCATCTGCAAAAATAACCATAATAGTATTTGTTTAGTTTATTTGAGATTTAAGAACATTGGTGTCTATGTTTAGCCTGTATGTGGGGCTAAACTATAGCAGTTGTTCTATCACCAAATGACCCCTTCTCAAATGTTAGGGGGATCAGGAAAAGGAGAGGATTGAAATGAAAACGGATTTAATTAAACAGCAAAACTAGTTATTCTCAGGCCAGTGAATGTACAGCAGTCACAGTAAGCAGAAAAGCAGTCTTCAAGAGCAGAATGGTTAAGTGAGGCCCTCCAGGGATGGAGAGAAACAGGTGGAGGAGAAGGAAGAGGAAGAGGAGGAGGAGGATCAGGATGAACCCCTGTCCTCAGTAAACTAACCCCTTATACTGAGCGTGACGNTCTGCTTGCACAATGGCTATAAGGAGTTTATAATTTTTCATGAAATTAAATGTGTCAAAAAATGCTTTTAAAATATTGTGGTTCAGCACTTAGAGACTCACACTTTCTGTGATAATAACTGTTTCCAACATTGTATTTCAGAGGGCAATTCTGACGTTTTGACATAGTATAAAAATTTACATTTTCCAAAATTTTAGACATAATATTTCTGTTCTCTGATTGGAAGGAATAGCTTTCAGGAACAGTGTAGAAAATCACTGTATTGTCATTATTACTTTTCTCTGTATATTCTAACTCAGCCTTATAATTCATATAGATATTCCTGACTGCTAACTCCTACACTGGGAAAAGCAAAGAAAATGCTGATGTGAACATAGAAATGACGCATATTTAAATAGCCACATGTTCCAATAAATCCAGAATGTTGTATTGTAAGACACTAAACGTAAAACAGACACTTTGTTAATCATGTCCACCATACTCTTGGTGTGGGCAGAGGTTACCTAGTTACCAATTTAAACACCATGCCCTTGTACATTATTGCTTTCTTAATCCCTCCTGTTCTTAATTCCTACCATTTGTACACAGTCAACCAGCAAAAATACAACATATGTGTAATTTTTTAGACTGCTGAGAAGGATGCTCCTCTTATAGGAAAATATGTAAACTTCAGTTTCTACCCTGTTAACTAAATATTCATAAGAAGTGAAAGAGCAAAAGCCAATTAAAATCTTTGCTTTTTGACTGAGCACACTGGTAAGGCTATGCTTCTGGAAATTGAGAAATTTGCTTCAAATCTCCTCTGAACATGAAGGCCACATCTTGATGGAGAGTATTTGGACTCTGCATTTAAATTAAAAAAAATATTATCCCTTCTGAATATCATTCAGAAAAAAAATCAGTAGCCATATCTATCTCAAATCTAAGTAGTTATGGAGTTACCAATTTAGGCTCTTCAGGAAAATTTGCTTTTCATCTAGCTCCATTCAGAACAAGTATTGTTAAGCTTAAATACTGTTTTTCATATTTTGGTCCCTGGTTATGGATTTTGTGTTCTTATAGCATCATTACAGCTTTCAGTGACACAATTAATTCCCTGGTAAATTCTTGATTTACAATACTATTGTCCACATTATTAATTGTAATTAGTGTTATCTGATCCATAATCCATGTTTGGCTGAAACTCAAGGTTCTCAAAAGCTAATCCCAAAGCATATTGCTAAATCAGAAAACTGGGAAACAGGATGAATGGAAAAAATTGGAATTATAACTACTGTGTCTGGAACCCTGCTGAGAACCTTTTGCAAAATTATGTTTTACAAAGCTGTCTTCTAAGATTGAGGGTGTCTCTTTAAATCATGCTGAGAGATAATATAATGGTTCATAGAGAGTCAGGAGTCCTGGACTCTGTCCCATGCATTGCCAGTGATATAATTTGCGACTATGAGAAGTTCCATCTTTTTGTGCTACAATATCCCCATCTGCAAAAATAACCATAATAGTATTTGTTTAGTTTATTTGAGATTTAAGAACATTGGTGTCTATGTTTAGCCTGTATGTGGGGCTAAACTATAGCAGTTGGTCTATTACCAAATTACCCCTTCTCAAATGTGANAACTATAGCAGTTGTTCTATCACCAAATGACCCCTTCTCAAATGTGAAGGGGGATCAGGAAAAGGAGAGGATTGAAATGAAAACGGATTTAATTAAACAGCAAAACTAGTTATTCTCAGGCCAGTGAATGTACAGCAGTCACAGTAAGCAGAAAAGCAGTCTTCAAGAGCAGAATGGTTAAGTGAGGCCCTCCAGGGATGGAGAGAAACAGGTGGAGGAGAAGGAAGAGGAAGAGGAGGAGGAGGATCAGGATGAACCCCTGTCCTCAGTAAACTAACCCCTTATACTGAGCGTGACGTTTATGGTATGGGATATATACCTGTTAGCCAGCTCACGTCAGCTGCCCTGGCTAACTGGAAACTGCTGATGGCCTGCACACCATGGCTGGCCTATCATTCTGTCCCAGCGAAACCAGGACAATTGGTGTATTCTGAAGCAAATGCATTATAATGTTGCTGCTTTCACATTAAATAAAATTCTGTTTTTTCAGCTGAGCATGACTGCCCTCCTATATGAGCAAAGCATGTGATTAAAGGGCATATTTAAAGAGAATTTGAATAGGAGAAAAGGACACAATTGCCATTGGTGCCTTTGAAAGTATCCTGGTTGTTGTATTCCAGCAGTTCTTACGATAATCATTCCTTCTGTAGGTAAAGCATCTATGCTTTTAGAAAACTAAGTGGCCAGTACATACAATTTTACCATCTCTAAAGTCATGAATTCATTTCTGATGAATTTCAGTTCAAGCAATTCTCCTTTCCATTAACTTTAGAGTGAGTTGGCCCAAATCGAAGCACAAGCCATAGCTACCGATCTCAAGGCAACTTTAATGATGCCACTAGTAATAACAGCTCTGTATTCAAAACCAGGTACACTTACTTTTTCAGATTTAATCAGTTAATCTGTTGGTTTTAATATAACAAATCAAAAGCACAGTTTAGGCTACCATATCTAAATACTTCTTAACATAATGTTATTGTATTTTGTAGATATTTTGGAGTAATCTGTAAGCATATGTCAGTAGCCATGTGGAAAAGGAAAGCTGAACACAGTAGCCAGATTTAGCATTTCATATGGAAAAAATTCTGCAAAGCTGCTGGAGAAATTAGTTATTCAGCTACACATTTGGAAAAACAAGTATTGCTTTGAGCAAGTAATTTAAAGAACAAACATAAAATACCTCAGTAGTGAGGATGATGCTGTAGAGAACTATGATTTACCTGAAGTCAGCACATAAACTCTTGAATATAAGTATCCTTGCAATTCAATAAATGCTGAGTTGTAACTAGAGGCAAAATCAGCCTTAGTTGAATAGAAACATATCTGCATGCCCTGGAAATCTCAGAAAAGAAAAAATGTTCAACAGTATGGCTCAGAAGCTAAAATGCCATCCATCCCATTTTTTATCATTTTCTCCATCTGCTTCCGTCCCAACCTGCTGATAAGAATATAGAATTGTTTTCTGATTTGCTGCTTATAGCAGTCAAAGCTCTTGTCACTATATGTCTCAGATAAAAACTTTTACAACATCCTTCATATGTTTCTTTATTGTGTTTGCTTAGTTTCCAGAATAAATAAGTTTTGATTACTGTAGGTTTTTAGCAAACCGTATGTTTTGCCACTACTTGACCTGTTGCTAATTATTAATTTGCACTGTCACAGAGCATAAAGGAGAGCCTTTTTTTGTAGATACCAAATAAATGAGTATTAGCTGATCTCTGCCCAGAAAAACTTACAATCTAAGAAATCTTTCGACAACTCCAATGCAGTGAACAAAATAAAATCAGCTTTCAAAATAAGTTGCCAAGATACCTGACTAGCTCTGAAAGGTCTTATTCTGCATCAGAAGTAGTAAGATAAATTTAGTTTGCTTGGATCTTTGTGCTGCCAAGTCTATGGCTAGACCATTTCTGGGACCTAAGTTATTTCATTCACACCAATACTGTAAATGTGTCTGCAATTCCTGGGGCTTACACGCTACAGACTGGAGGCAATATTTACTCCCTTTTGTTCAATGGAAGTTCTGCACATATACCTCAATTCATGGTGAGAAAAAACAGTGGGCTTGGGTGAGAAGAGAATTTAGGTGAGAGAATTTAAATCAGCCAGTTTGCTTGTCTTAATTTTACATTTTTACACTTAATTTGGTTTTTTATATTCTGATCTTTTAAACATCAGAACAACTATGTTTAATGAGCTGGAAGTGAAATAGGTCAGTAATATGTTACCTGTGCGATTAGGGAGAACCTGCTGTAATGTGAGTGTGATTGAGTCCTATAGCTTAGATTTGAATGAGATGGCATGTGCAATTAAGGATTAAGGGAATATTTTGGTGAAGCAGAAAAGCAAATTTCTCTCTAATATACAGCAAATTTCAATGAGAAGTATTTAGATTAGAAAGATCTAGACAGTAAGAGCAGGCAGTCGACAACACGTAAGTGTTTTCAGAAGGTGTGTGCCTCCTGAGCAGGCTGTGCGTTGAAACACGTCTTGGAATCAGAGGTTGAAGTTGAAATCTACAAAAGAACTAATAAATACGAAGGCTAAATTTATTTCAACCATTTTTTTGGGTGCATTTTAAGTTTCTTTTGTACGCTTGCATTGTCTTTATTGTGTCTGTTTATGTGCAGTTCTTCAAGCTTATTTTTTAAAATATTTTTGGCAAATCATGATCCAAGTGTCTAGACTACTTAAGATTAGTGAATCAACCAGTAAAGGCTGAGTTTGGAAGGGACCTCTGAACTCCAGTATCTCATGGTCATTGTAGCCAAGGCAGCCTTTGCCCTTTACATCCCCAACAAGTGCCTCCTTGTTAAACATGACATTCAGCAGACTAGCTCTCCTCTTTGGCTCCACTATCACTTGCATGAGAAAGTTGTTGATGCACTCCAGGAACTTTTGCTGTGCTGTCCCTCCAGTAGATATTGATCAGAGTGGTTGAAGTACCCCATGAGGACCAGGTCCTGCAAATGTGAAGCTACTCCTATCTTTCTGTAGAGGGTCTCATCTACTTGTACATCCTGGTAAGGCAGCCTATAGCAGACACCAACTACAATGTCACCTTTACCTCTCTTGTCTTTAATCTTGTCCCAGAAGCTCTCAGTTCACTCCTCATCCATCCCCAGGCAGAGCTCCATGCATTCCAGCTGTTCTCTCACATAAAGAGCAACTCTACTTCCTTGTCTTTCCAGCCTGTTCTTCCTAAGGAGCCTGTAAAGAACCCTCCTTCTGTGAATAGAAAATCGATTGTTTCAGTCAGGTTTTACACACTGCACATTAGATGAGTTCACAGACCTTTGGGGTGCTCTTAACATCCTTACTTTGTTGGAAGAATGCCATATAAATGACTAATATATTATTTGTCTTATGTCTGCATCAAAAAAGTAGTGACATTCACACCTTGCTGGGCTGAGAATCCCACCTACATCATCATCAAGAACCAGCAGTTCTGAGAAAAGCCACTTTTTTGACAAATTTTGTGGAAATTACAACAATTCTTAAGGTTTCTGATTCATTTTCAATGCTAATTCAGGGTGAATCAACCTGAATGAGAGCATGTAAAGAATTGTTATTAAAAAAAAAGAGGGAGCTCATTTGTGGGAAGATGCATGAAAATGAAACTGGGGATCTGGAAAAAGTATCTCTTAACAGTGGCTGGTTGGAAACTGCAGAGAGAAAAGAGGAGGTGGGAGGGAGCAATAAAAGAAGAAAATTAACTCACCAATAGAGAAAATGAAATTATTGGAGACAGATTTAGATTGGATATTAGGAAATATTTCTTCACAGAAGGGGTTGTCAAGCATCTTGATCTTGAAGAAGAGGTAAGTGATGATGTGGTGCAGGGCCCGCCTACACGATCATGCAGGAAGAGGCAGACGACTCCACGCCTCAGGACTGCCTCTGATAAGAAAGAAAGAAGGGTAATTGTAGTGGGCAATTCCCTTCTGAGAGGAACAGAGGGCCAGATATGCAGAGCTGACCCTCATCGTAGGGAAGTCTGCAGTCTGCCTGGAGCCCGGATCAGGGATATCACCAGGGCACTCCCCAACCTGGTGCACCCAGCAGACTATTACCGCTGCTAGTCTTCCAGACGGATGGGGAGGAAGCTGCATCCCGCAGTCTGAGAGGAATAAAGAAAGATTTCAGGGCCATGGGATGGATGGTGAAAGAGTCTGGAGCGCAAGTTATTTTCTCTTCNTCTGATCTTTTAAACATCAGAACAACTATGTTTAATGAGCTGGAAGTGAAATAGGTCAGTAATATGTTACCTGTGCGATTAGGGAGAACCTGCTGTAATGTGAGTGTGATTGAGTCCTATAGCTTAGATTTGAATGAGATGGCATGTGCAATTAAGGATTAAGGGAATATTTTGGTGAAGCAGAAAAGCAAATTTCTCTCTAATATACAGCAAATTTCAATGAGAAGTATTTAGATTAGAAAGATCTAGACAGTAAGAGCAGGCAGTCGACAACACGTAAGTGTTTTCAGAAGGTGTGTGCCTCCTGAGCAGGCTGTGCGTTGAAACACGTCTTGGAATCAGAGGTTGAAGTTGAAATCTACAAAAGAACTAATAAATACGAAGGCTAAATTTATTTCAACCATTTTTTTGGGTGCATTTTAAGTTTCTTTTGTACGCTTGCATTGTCTTTATTGTGTCTGTTTATGTGCAGTTCTTCAAGCTTATTTTTTAAAATATTTTTGGCAAATCATGATCCAAGTGTCTAGACTACTTAAGATTAGTGAATCAACCAGTAAAGGCTGAGTTTGGAAGGGACCTCTGAACTCCAGTATCTCATGGTCATTGTAGCCAA
>VYZX01015936.1:14609-69958 GCA_013401335.1 Brachypteracias leptosomus | reverse complement strand
GGAAAGCTGCCCAGCAGAAAACGATCTGGGGGTGTTGGTTGACAACTAGCTTAATATGAGCCAGCAGTGTGCCCAGGTGGCCAAGAAGGCCAACAGCATCCTGGCCTGGATCAGAAATGGTGTGGTGAGCAGGACTACGGAAGTGATTGTCCCCCTGTACTCGGCACTGGTGAGGCCACACCTCCAATACTGGGTTCAGTTTTGGGCTCCTCACTACAAGAAAGACGTTGAGGTGCTGGAGTGTGTCCAAAGAAGGGCAATGAAGCTGGTGAAAGGTCTAGAGAACAAATTTTATGAGGAGTGGCTGAGGAAACTGGGGTTGTTTAGCCTGGAGAGAAGGAGGCTCAGGGGAGACCTCTCTACAACTAGACAAAACGAGGCTGTAGTGAGATGGGGGTTGGTCTTTTTTCTCAAGTAACAAGTGATAGGACAAGAGGAAACAGCCTCAACTTGTGCCAGGGGAAGTTCAGATTAGATGTTACGAAAAATTTCTTCACTGAAAGGGTTGTAAAGCATTGGAACGGGCTACCCAGGGAAGTGGTGGAGTCACCATCCCTGGAGGTGTTTAAAAGATGGATAGATGTGGCACTTAAGGACTTGGTTTAGTAGGACTTGGCAGTGTTATGTTTATGGTTGGATTCAATGATCTTAAAGGTTTTTTCCAACATAAATGATTCTATGATTTTATGATACTATGATTCACTGCAAATAGACACTGAAAAATGAATCAGCCTTTGAGATTTCAAAATCCAACAATACAAAACTACTGGCTGATAAAATAGAAGTTCTCTCTTTCTTCTACTGGTTTATCTGGCATATTTCTGATTTTTTTATAACAGCAAGACCCATTAACAGAGCAGTTTTGTAGTTAAAAAGTGTATATTCTGAGATGTTACAGTATTAAATTAAGATATTTCAAAGTCTATACAGTTACAACACAGCTTTGGGCTAAATGCCAAAATGATAGTGTTTAAAGACAAACTTACTTAAACTTGCTTAAAGGTATTTTCCATTTAATAGGCATTGCATCAGTATATCATGTCCAGCTGTCTGAGCAATATGCAGGTTATCTGGAACTACAGACTACAGCAGCCAGCACTACATGGAGAGTGCAGAGATGTGAATGGACATTGGTAAAATATATCAACTTCTGGCAGAAAAGTTCATTAATCTTTCTGAAAGTCCATGCTCAGAGAAACTGTGACACCTTTCAGTTTAGACACCAGAAAAAGAGATCAAAGAGAAAAGGTGTTGCAATACACGTCATGGGTCAAAATTTTACCCATCTGAACAGGACAACTTGCAATGAAATAATTTTCTCCTTTCCAAGCCAGGATAAATTTACGAAGTTTATCTGAGAGAGGTGGGGTTGAGGCTTGCTTGTTTGCTTGTTTTCACGATCTGTCACCATTTAATCTTTAAATTAAAATACATTTGCTTCCCCTACTATCAAGATTTTCAAAACCAAGGGTACTATAGGAAGAGCCACCTGCATGACAAAATAGATGACATTTGGCGAAACAGACTAAAAACAAAAATCTATGCATCAATTCTACAAAAGATGAATCAACCACTAAGCTTCACACTTCAACCCCTGAAAAGAAACAAGATCTGACAGAAGAAAGAACACAGGTAAAAAATACACGAGTTCTTCTAGTGTGATGAGCAATATCAGGAACAACAGAATGAAAACATGCCTGCTGATCTTTGTGAATAATTTTAAAGCACAACATGTTGAATGAGTATTTTAATTGCTTCACTGATAAAATAAAGATTAAGAATGAGAAAAAGTATTAAAAGTAGCAAAAATAATTCTGTGTACTACAATTCATCTGGAGACTCACAGGCTCTGCCCCTGTTCAGAAGCATGCTGTGCCTCTGCTGTTTTCCTTACTCTTCCTCTCAGACTCAGCCAAGTGGCATCTCATGCTCCTCAGCAGTTTCTCCTGTGGACGCTCTCAGGTGACAAGTTTTGCTATCTTCTGCTCATTTCTAAGGGAAAATGTGTGGTTCTGCCATGTTCAGCCAGTATTTCTGAGCTGCACCTTCCCTTTCAGTCATGGTATCTGACAGCACACTAGTATTCACTCATGCAGCTCCTTCCCTCCTAGGAACTTGAAGTAAATAGCAGACTTAAGTAATTCAAAGATACTTTCTTAAAAGCAAGGGCATTAAATATTCATCTCAGATGCATTTCTGTCAGAAAAAAAAGGGTAATACAACAGAAATGAAATGGATGTTACATAACACTTTATCTAACTTGACAAAATTTCTAAAATTCTACTGAAGAACCTATTCTTACCTGGAAAAGACAAGATATATTTTGCAAGCTTTCTTTGAATTTCCAGGCTCAGATACTTGGCAAAGAAGCTGATTCTTCACAACTGAAAGCTTGGTTTCTGGTGCTATTCTTTATCTCAACTATTGCCTTGCTTTTTTTGTTTTTCCAAGTGCCCCACTAGAAGCCTCATCCCATCTTTGTGTTTCTATCACAGATCTGTGTAGCTGTTTAATAATATATTCTCCAGTAGGTTTAACTATGCATGACAAATTCCGAGACTGTGATGGATGTTACCAGAATTTATTTACATCTACAGAAACTGAGGCAACGGAAAGGAAATTATTTCACAGAGTCACAGAATGTTTTTGGTTGAAAGGGATCTTTAAAGGTCATCTAGGCCAACACCCCTGCAGAGAGTAAGGACATCTTCAACTAAATCAGGTTGCTCAGTTTTATTTTTTGTTGTTGTTCAAGTCCTGTATGGAGTTAAGAACCCCAGCCTGGAGGCCGGTTATGACCTAGTGAGTCTCTTGGGGCAGATCTCAGCTCAGCTAAGTTTTCATGGCTCCAGTGAATTCAGTGGTGCTACTGTCAAACGTCTTTGCTGAGAATATTGGGATGAGCAGACAAGCAGCAATTTGCACCAATGGGGCATCAAATCCCACTCCCCTAAAGGACTTTTGATAGATACTCTGATAGAGTCTCTGTCCTGACTTTATATGAAGAGAATATTTCTTAATAATATTTATTGACACACCAGTGGCTGCTGCCTTGCTACATCTAGGAGAAAATGAAAATAAATACTCTGTAGTCTGCTTGCCTACTCTAATCAAACAGCATGGTACTAAGTTGTCAGGAGATACAGGGAACCAACTCTGTTCTTACATAGGCCAATCCCAAAGTAGCCATTTCTGAAGTTAAAAGAATGACCTTCAGCTCCGCAGCACAGCTGAGTTTGCCCAGTCTCAACATAAAGTTTATACTTACTGTCTTGAATATATTATCCCTTTCTTACACTGTCTTTTCTCAAAATTAAAAAAAAAAAAGTTTGGACTAAAAGTATTAAAAATGCTGGATAAATCTGGATTGTGGTTTCTTCCATGATTTTTAATCCATGGACATCATTAATTTCCAAATGTTCTTCCTTTTTTTTATTCCATTAGAAGTATTTCGTGGATGTCTTTGGAAGATGTTTTTAGAGACCTGATAAATAAACCAGGCTGCATTCTTTCACGTGTGGCATTATGAGCGTATGGCAAATCCTAGCAGGACCAAATCCCAGCATGCATAAGTCTGAATTAATTCTATGGAACTTTCCTAATAAATTAGGAATCTATGCTGTGTAGTGTAAACCCACGCTGATCAACGTGAAAACAGAAAGAACTGAGATTACATGAATTTTGCCAGAAACGCACAGAACTACTTTCGTCTGATGAATCATGTGGTTTTGTTTTCCAGGAAATTTTTTAACTTTCCTTTTAAAGTTGGCCCTCAACTACTAACACTATTGTCTACTTGCTGATCAGAAACACTTGCTCTAGTCAAGTCCCATGATGCCAGGACACACACAGATGGGACAGGAAAGATGCCAGACTCTCTGGTCCACAGACCGGTAAGAGTGCACTCACGTCAGCTTGAAACCAGAGTCTTCTCCTCTAGCATTGTATGAAGGCTGTATTTGCATTGCACCTGAGAACATATTTGTATCTGCACTATGCAGATACAAGGTGAATCTGGACTTGAAAAGGGGTTCAGATGAGTGCTGGAGGCAGTGAAGATGTTAATTATGTTCCTAATAAGGAGAGAGCCTGGATGCCTTGTGCCAAGAGCCTTTGAGAAATGTAATTTATCAGTTTCAAGGCTGACCTTTGATTCAGTGGTGTTTATCACAACAAATTTTCTCTAACAGTGCACTGTTAGATATTTAATCTACCAGGAGTTACACATGACTAGCCTGAAGCATATGCATTGGTAAAATAAGTCAATAATACATTGATAATATGTCCTAAATAATATAGCCATATTTGATTACTGTATGATTTTAGCATATAAATTATTTGACAGCTTGCTTTTCTAATTCAATACTAGAGATTGGGTGGATGCGTGGAAAGAAATGTAGGATGTGAAGGGTATGTAGATACCTGGAATGTAAGGACACCTGTTTTGTGAAGAGACCTGGTCAATGGCTGTCCAGAACATAAACAGAGATGAGACAGGAAAAGTAATAAACCACACACATGTATACCAAGGAACAGGTTTGCAAGGTCACTGTTTGATGGACCGCTGAAGGACTCCACAAAAACTTGGAGAGGTTCTGTCCGTGCTTTGCTAAGTACTAGGGGGGAATAGGGTACACAAGGAGCAATGAATGACAAGGTCATCATGGGTCCTATGGGAAAGATGGAACGCTTTCAAAGGATCGTGGCAATTTGTAAAACTTATGGGATGTTTAGCAGAAGGGCAAATGTAGGAAAAAGGAGACATCCAGATGCATGGGGGAGGAGGGCTGCTTTATGTGTATGAGCTGCCTGTGCAGGCACTGTTCTTACGTTTGTGTTGATCTGTTGTGTGATCTAAGCTTCTTTAACATATGTTACCTATCAAAATTAATAAGGATGCTTTTATTTCTAGGATGATCCCTATGTGATTAATTTCTCATTCATTTATTGTATTGATTTTGTAGACACATAATTTAAGTGTCTACACACTAGACTTGAAATTTTGACTGGGTTACATGTTCAGCCTTATAGCATGTCTGCTGAAGGATACAGAACAAGAAGAATCACCAGTTGGCTCGTTAAGCTAGTCTAACAGAGAAGTGCCCACCTTCTGATGTAATACTGTAACACGTCCTGCTTCATTTCCAAGTGGCATTTGAGAGTTTGGTCCCAATCACTCTGAAGACTACGAACACTAACCCCACAGATGGGAGGAGATGGTTCACAGAGCAGTCAAGCACTACACTTATACAAAGGATATGTTGGAGTCAGAGGATCAAATACAGAGCTCCATTAACAAAAATGTACAAAGACCTCTCCCAAGGTATATTTAGCTCCCTTTGGGAAAGATGTCTGGATCTACAGCTCTCAGTACATTCTCCCTGCTTTGTGGTACACTAGTTAAATATAAGCTTTACTGTTTTTGAGACTACTCTGGTCAAAGGATACTTTCTATGCTCTAAAAAGAACGGACAGAAGGACAATTTATGAACACAGGACCCCTAAGGAAAAAAAAAATTAAGTGTAAGTATTGCAGGAAGTATTGCAACCTTCTTCATTTACCTTTTACTTTTCATGACAAATGCATGCTAAAGCTTGCACAAACAGTAACACAGCTTGAAACTGAATTATTGTCAGATGTAAGCAGTAACAGCACTACAGTCCATGACCTTAATTGACAAAACATGCTACCTGTCACTGATTGAGCACAGAAGCCACGCTGTTCCTCCAGGCTCTGTTTAAACTCTAACAGTCGGATGTGAAAACCCGACTGGCTCGCTTCCCTAGGGATGGGGAAGGTTTGCCTGAAAAGTGAGGATAACCAGCACTGTCAAATGAGCAGAATTCATGCTTTAACTTACAATCAAAAGTATTATTTTCTCACATTTAGAAGGACAGGTAACGTCTCAAATGTGAACAAAATATAGGTGAAGGATCTTTCTTCCTATCAAGGTATGAGAAAACTGGACCTGGCATCTGGCTGTTGCTCATGGCCTCACAACAGCAGAAGCAAAGTCAAAGCAAACAGATGTTTGCTGTTTTGACTATTACTCTGGTTTTGAACTCTAATTTGAAATAAAAATTATTCTATTCCTTCCAGCAGCAAAGAAGAGAAGCAAAACCCTTTCTTTCAATCACTGCATATGGAAATTGCCTCTTCCATCCCTAGGAAAGGTGTAAAAATCAGAGCTAGGGATAGAAAAAGGAAGAAAAGTGAAGCTTCAAGTTTTAAACAGCTTAGCCAAAGACTGTTAGATAATGAACTATTCCAACACAGCCTAAAAATACTGCTGTGTTAGAAACCAAAACACCCTTACTCTTCTATTTATACTCAGCAAGTGAGTATCTGAGATATTGTTCAAATTTTTGCCAGCAGGTATAACTGGAACATCCTCTTCTGCATTTAATCCTGACTACCCTGGCCTTACAGAGTAAAATATAATGGAAACAGATGAGGATTAAGAATAGGTGGCAAAAACTGTTAAGAGACTGACAGAGTGATAAAGTGTGTTTCTAAAATAACACAATCTCCTCCTCCCAGTAAGAGATTAAGCATTCCACTAGTAACAACTCCACAGTCCTAATTTAAAAATTAATTCATGGCTAAATGCTTACTTTCCACATTTTTCTTAATAATCACTTTTGAATAACTCTTCATCCAGAGGCCATGAAGGAAATCTAACAACAATCAAGCCTTTTTAGACATCATAGATATTAATTGCCAGTTTAATTGACCTAACACACTGCATCATCCACCACTTATTCTGTGACATTTCCACTATTAAGAAAGCATGTTTCAATATAGCAAAACACAAGTGTTTAAACACATGGAATTATTTTTAATGCCACTGTGTTACATATGGAGCAGAAGTAAAAAATAACTGACTGCTAGCACAGGTGATGATATCCAATAAACCCCAAATTGAAAGGATAATTCAATTTAAGTCTGCTTCTGGAAAATTTGGCCATGAAGTTACTATATTTCTAGTTTTTCTACTGCAATTCCAAATCCTCTCCATGAGACCGCTCCGTTACTTATCTTTGCCTTGTTTACATTACTAAAATGACTTTCATCTAAGAGGGAAAAACCCCCACTATTTTTCAAAGAAAAGATGGGAAGCATCATTGTTAGCTAGTTTCAGAGGGCTGAGTCCTAAATCTTAAAATGGATGTGAACAGAAGAAAAACCAGAATATGGTAATAGTATTTAGTACAATATGTCTCTTAAGATAAATGTACTTGTTCAAACTTTGATTCCTCTCCACTATTTCTTCTGCCATGCTTATGGAACAGCAGGTAGACAATACAAAATCCGTATGCTGCAAACACGCATGAGATGTATTACAGACAAATTTCTCTGTAACATCATAGGGTAATTTAGTCTCATTAGCAAAGTAATTTGCTACAAGTTTAAAAAAGTGCTGAGCAATTTTAGCTTAAAATAGAGTGGAATGTTATTGAAATTGCTGCATTAGCTCTGAAGTCTAATTTGTTTAAGGAATCTAAATCAAGAGTTTGGATCTAGGTCTCAATTAAGAATCCTCCTGTCATTAGGACTTGTTAGATCAGACATGAAGGCAACATTCAAGGTCAGTATTCAAGAACCACCTCCTCCAAGTCCAGGAGCAACACATCTCAAAAAAGAGGAAGGCAGGTGAGAATGCCAGGAGGCCTGCATGGATGGAGCTTCCTGGACACACTTAGACACAAAAATAAAGTCTACAGAGAGTGGAAGCAGGGACAGGTGGCTTGGGAAGAATACAAAGTTGTCCAAGCAGCCAGGGGTCAGGTTAGGAAAGATAAAGCCCAGATAGAGTTAAATCTGGCCAGGGACATCAAAGGTAACAAGAAAAACTTCTACAGGTAAGTCAGTGATAAAAGGAGGTCTAGGGAAGATGTGGGCCCTCTCTGGAGGGAAACAGGAGACCCAGTCACGAGGGATATGGAGAAGGCTGAGGTACTCAATGACTTCTGTGTCTCAGTCCTCACCAGCAAGGACTCTAGCCACACTGCCCAAGTCGCAGGAGGCAAAGGCAGATGAGTGGGAAAAAGAAGATCCACCCACCATAAGTGAAGATAAGGTTTGAGACCACCTAAAGAACCTGAAGTTGGGTCCTGAGGGAACTGGCAGATGTAGTTGCTAAGCCATCATAGTGGTGGTCTGGTGAAGTTCCCACTGACTGGAAGAGGGGAAACATAGCCCCCATCTTCAAAAAAAGTAAAGAAGACCCAGGGAACTACAGGCCAGTCAGTCTCACCTTTGCGCCTGTTGAGATCATGGAGCAGATCCTCCTGAAGGCTCTGCTAAGGCACATAGGAAATGATTGGTGAGCTAAGGAGATACAGCGTTGGTGGATAAGGTAAATGACATCATCTACTTGGACTTGTGCAAGGTGTTTGAAACTGTCCCACATGACAACCTGATCTCTAAATAGGAAAGAAACGATTTGATGGATTGGCCGATCAGTGGATTGGCTGGATGGCTGCACTCAAAGAGCTGTGGTCAACGACTCCATGTCCAAGTGGAGACCGGTGAGGAGTAGTGATCCTCAGTGTATCGGTACTGGGACAGGTGCCATTTAACATCTTTGTTGGTGACATGGACAGTGGAATCAAGTGCACCATCAGCAAGTTTGTGGACAACACCAAGATGTGTGGTGCTGTCCACACACTGGAGGGAAGGGATGTCATCCAGAGGGACCCTGACAGGCTTGAGAGGTGGGCCCATGTCAACCTCATGAAGTTCAACAAGTCCAGCGGTAAGGTCCTGCACNCATGTCAACCTCATGAAGTTCAACAAGTCCAGCGGTAAGGTCCTGCACCTGGGTCGGTGCAATCCCAAGCACAAATATAGGCTGGGCAATGAGTGGACTGAGAGAAGCCCTGAGGAGAAAGACTTGGGGGTGCTGTTTGATGAAAAGCTCTACATGAGCCTACAATGTACAAATGCAGTCCAGAAAGCCAACCGTATTCTGCACTGCATCAAAAGAAGTGTGGTCAAGAGAAGTGATTCTGCCCCTTTTCTCCACTCTGGTGAGACCCCACCTGGAGTACTGTGCCCAGCTCTAGAGCCTCCAACACAGGAAAGGACATGGACATGTTGGACTGTGTCCAGAGAAGGGACACAAAGATTATCAGAGGGCTGGAACACCTCTTCTATGAGGACAGGCTGAGAGTTGGGGTTTTTCACCCTGGAGAAGAGAAGGCTCCAAGGAAGACCTTCTTGTAGCCTTTCAGTACATAAAGGGAGCCTACAAGAAAGCTGGGGAGGGACTTTTTACAAGGACTTGTAGTGATAGGACAAGGGGTAATGGTTTCAAGCTGGAAGAGGGTAGACTTAGATTAGAAAGAAGTTCTTCACCATGAGCATGGTGAGACACTGGAGGAAGTTATTCAGGGAGGTTGTGGATGTCCCCTCCCTGGAAGTGTTCAAGGCCAGGTTGGATGGGGCTTTAAGCAACCTGGTCTAGTGGAAGGTGTCCCTTCCCATGGCAGGGGGCTTGGAACTAGATGATCTTTAAGGTCCCTTCCAACCCAAACCATTCTATGATTCTATGATAAAGCTGTGATCAGGGATAATTAAATTAATTCAACCTCTGGTATACATACAATGTTCTGCTTTAAGTTAAACAAGAATTGCTCCTTCTGTGTTGAACTGCAGGGGGTAAAGAATGATGGGGATCTTTTTTCTGCATCTGCAGAAATCAGGTGGATGTTTGGAGGAATGGTTGTGTGACACATGAGGATGCACAGCACAAGGTCAATACTCTGAAGCTTTTCTTCCTGGAGTGGATATTCTATTTCTGTAACTGAGTATACATGTGTTTTCCCTGTGCCTCTTAAGTGACCTCTTTAGATCCTGGGATCTAAACAGAGACTCAAAAATACGTGTTGAACAGGAGGAGATTCAAAATCATGTTATAAAATCGCCCTGAAAAGGTATGAATAAATGTGCTGCTCTCTCAGTCAGTGAGCCTTAATGTATTCTGCACTGTGATATATCTTGTTTTTCATGCTTGGTAGGAAAGTTATGCCTATTCTAAATAAGGTTTTAGCATGATTTTATTTTCCACTAAAAAAACCTCTGGCTGGGTATAAGTTACCTATAATAGTAAAGTGGTTTACCCTAATACTCTTAAAAAACATTAAATTTGTAGTTCAACACAAGCACCCAATTCTAAATCTAAACATTAAGCGTTAATGGGATCATCCAAATAACACTCCTAACTGCCAGTGCAGAGCTGACATAAAGCACTTGTCTGATGGGGAAGGTATCAGAAAAGTGATTTTCAAAGCAATATCTCCTAAAATGAACTGATCGGCAGTGACCTGCAGTAACAAAGCTTCTCTGCCTTTGAATCACTGGGGGTATAAACCAAGACTGAGGAACACACACAAATTAGGAGGAAAAGCCCTTGGAAGGCATTGTAAATGCTTGTAATTTTAACTCGAGGTCTCTGCTTTTCAAAACAGTAAAAAACCCCACAATACTAGAAGAGGTTCAAGCAGTGTGCTCTTTACAGATAATGCAACAGTAATATTAACTTAGGATACAAAAGACACTGGCGTGACTCAAGCCCTGATTTAGTACTGTCTGAAATTAAACAAAAAATTATGATTAATGCCAAGTGTTTGGATCATTTACTTTCTGGTATTTAAAAATAAGCATCTCTTTGAGAATGAATGATTACATTTATTATTGGGGAAAAAAACCCAACACACGTACTTCACCTAAGGACATCCTGGTATTCCTATAGCCAGAGTCCTAGTAAAGTTAAACAGGACATAGAAAACTCAACATTTTTTTTTTATGTAAAGAAAAAGTAAGTTTTTTAGACAAATGCAGTAGGTCACCACCTCAAATATTCTAACAGCAACAAAGGACATAAACTTAGTGTTATATGAAAATTTCTTAAGCTGTACTTAAATATATTCTGTTAAGCATATTATTAGTGGGATTTACTCAATCTGAACACAAATACCATCTTGGAACAAGGTGGTCACCAGTAAGACCACAGAAAATTCTTTTTTTTTCACTCATTTAAGCCTAAACAACAGGACAACTCTATCTAATATTTCAGTTCTATTTGGAAATTCAAAAATATCCTGTTTTGATGCTTGCTGTAGCTATTTTAGTTTGCCTCACAGAACAAAACCCATGCCATTTACAGAGTGAAAACCATGCCACTTCTCAGATTAAAAATACATTTACAATTTACTAGATCAAGCCTCATGCTGCCCCCTGATGACCTCTGCTCCCACGACATTCTCTGCTGTGATTTAAACAAGCGGTATTCTCTCCTTGTAACTGATGTATTACGCCCCAAAGAATCTCTCAGTTACAGGAGAATTTTCCATCTTAATGCTAAAGTATTTAGGGAGCCAGTTACTGTCTCAAAAGCTAATGAATGCATTCTCACAACATCCCTCTTTGGTAGGAAGTTTTGCTAATAGAAACTCAGGCACATAAAATTAAATTATTTGCCTAAGGTCACAAAGGAACAGCTCTGAGGACCTGTAAATGAAGAGTTCCATTGCAAAGCTGCACTGCACACTCTTTCCTCATCTCCCCATTTACATGACTATTATAAATGGTGTAAGTAAACCTGCTTCTGCCTCACCCCAAACCCTGTAACCCTTTTGTGCATGGAGTAAGGAGTGTGTCCCTTTCTCAAGGGCCCTGCTTGGTTAACCACTTGCCTGCAGTACATTTGAGGAAGCCAACAGGCAGGTCCAGCAGTGCTGCTGACCCAGGTGGGCAGTGTTCCCACTCTTCTTCACCAACTGTGATAGCAGCAACAGCTCAAATATAAAGGGCTGAGTCAGACATATTGTGTCATTTATCATTTTGCATGAACTACTTTTTATATATGTTGAATGATCCTTACAGTGGGCATTACAACCTCTACTTCTTATACTGATAAGTATGCAGGAACAAATCAAATCTCTTTGTGAAACTAAACGCCATTACTACATTCCAAATAACTTTTCAAGCTATATCTCACAGATCTAATGCAGTTCCACATCTGCCTGAACCAAGATTTCTACAAGATACCAACCTTAGAGCTGTCAGCCATTTATCAGTAAGTAGTACTTTTATGAGATGAGGAGAAGGAGAGAATCTGGCTCAGGACCAGTAAAAAATGTACAAAACTTCAGAATTTCAAACTGGATAATTTTTAAAATATTGTTTTCAATTGCCTTCTCTTTTTCTTTTATTCCTTATGTGGCATGAGTCATACTCTTCAGTTACACCAGTGTAAATCTTAGAAAAGCAGGATTTACTTCAGCAGCATTGCTCTAAGTTTACTCTAAGATTACATTAATGACTCTCTGGTTCCAGCAGCTTGAAATTGTTTTCTGCAGAGGCTGGATAGACAGGTAAGCATTTTAATTTTAGAGCATTAGGTGTCCTTATGCCTCTACAAACCCGTGCCTTCTGCTGCTAATGCTCTTGGTAGCTTAGTAACAGCCATCTCTTTGTATTTTTAAATACATTTTGGAGATCATGATCTGATGGTCTTTACCTTAGAAGTTTTGTTTTGCATGGTCTTTTTATCAGGACTACAGTTCACCTTATTGAAATAATTCTAGTACAGATATGTTGAGACAAAAATCAAATTAGAGATATTGATTTTGATCTAGGTTACTTTATTTCTATATATAGTGTGCAAAGTCTTATCATGGCTTGCTGGATGATGAGAACAGTAATAAAAAAATATGCTCCATAATAGGGAAGTAATCCTCTGCATTCACACATCAGCCTTATAAATCAGAGAAGCAATTGGCAAAAGAGTTATGAGTAGAAAGAAATCCATGGAACATATAGTAGAACATTCTACTGCTTGAAACAGTTGCAAATATATTTATTGCCCATTCAGAATGTGGGAACATCATATTACTTATGTCAAATGACAGTCTTTCAATGTGTAATACCTTTCCTCCTCTACCAACTAGTATTTTCAAATACAAAAGATACAGCTTTTACAAATGCTTTAATACAACTGGGAGATTTTTTTCCTCAGACCAGTGGAGAGACATTCACGCCAGTGCTATGTTCTTCCTGCATCTGCTGCATGCCATGGAAAGTGGCACAAAGGCATTCATCTTGCACACATAGTACCAATTTTTTTTTCTCTCCTCCTAACTCTGTGAAAAGCATTATCACCAGATGTTCACATCTGCATTTTCTGGCTAACTGAATTTATTGACTAAAATCCTCTTCTATGTGGTTACTCGTTCAGAGGCAAACTCTGGCTGTTCAAAGCTGAAAAAGACAGAAGCCTTTAGCCAGTATTCCAGTCTCTTGGGAGGCAAAGATTCTCAATATTATATCTCAATATAAATATTCTCAATATTAAGACCACCACTTTGTAAAATAATAATGTTTTCAGCCACTTTGTAAATTCATTCAATTCAGTCTGTCTCTTTGTGAGATGAGAATGATGTCATATTACAAAATGACTGAAAACAACAGGAAGGCAGCAAGTAAAATGTCTAAATTTTGCTTACCTTGCATTAGCTCAGAAAAAAACAACCACAACTAGATGCTCTATTACATTTATGACACAATATACTCTTGTTTGTTTATTTTTAAAACCATGTCACTTTACAGGTCTGACACTTAATTCCCAGTTGAGGCTATTTTTCAAAAGCATTAATTTTGAAATGTGAATGCAATAAACCCAAAGCAATAATCAAGATCCTTAGAAGACCAGAGGAGTGAAAGACAAGAACCAGCCCTCACAATCTGCACTTTGCTGTGCAGTCTTCAGGTAATATCCTAACTCCTCAATTTTCATTCTTAACCAAATGCTACTCCTGTGGGGCTTGTCATTAATTCATTTATTGAACTGTAATATTTTCCTAATTTTACAAAAAGTGAAATATAAGCCAGGGTATATAAATCATTATTATAATTCAGGCATATTATCCTGATGATAAAATCAAGAATAACCATGGTTAAATGACACCAGAGGGATTCCAGAGTGTAAAATGCCACTCCTTCTGTGCCACAGAAAGCACAGATTGCGGAGACACTGTGCAACACTCAGTGACATTCATTAATACTCAGTCTAAATAAACATAAAGGCTGTGCACAAAACAAAGACATGAACTCTATCATCAGAAGAGATAAATGCCATAAAATGTATAAGTGCATAAATTAGATGGTGAAACTGAATGGAGAAATGCATTCAGAAATGCTTTTGAAAGCAAGCCTATCAGTCCAAGACTTAATTCCCTGATAGAATGTGGGCTTTTATGTGTTTTTTTTTAAAATAAAAAGGAAGTTAAAAGGCCAATCATTTTATAGTTAACTATGTTTCTCGAATTTATTAGCAAAGAAAAGAAAATTAATTAAACCAGACTGATATATTCTGATAAATATTATTTAGTAGCTCAGTGTTGGACTCTAGATTGGGAGAGAAACTGAATTACAATATTTCAATGCTAATGAATGGAATTGTGGTTTTTATTAGCATTGCTCTAAATACTAATGTCTTAGGACCATTAAGAGTGTAAGCAGTCTTAACAACAGTGTTAACAGAGAGATCGGTGCAGACATTTCTGCCTCATCTGCTTTAGTTAGTATTAAAGGTGGAAAATGTTCATCCACAGTCATGTATTATAGACAATGAGTTTGTGCTGCTTTGATTCACAGAATTCAAACTAAAAGAGCAGAGAGGTTATCACAGAGACAGCATAAAGAGACATGCAGAAGAGATGTATTAGACACTTCAAATTAGCACAAACTATCAGAGCAGTTACTGAAATGCTATCGAATATACTCTCTCGCACACCTATCAATAGCGAAGGTCTTGAAGTGCAGAAACGGGCTATTTACACCTGCCTTCCTTAACACAGAAATACATCTCAAGCCACTGACTGATAGAATAAATAAAATGGAAGGGAGCAGAGAGATTATGAGAGGTTACAGAGGTCTGAAGATGGGATAAAATGGGGCTGATTTAAAAAGAAAAAAAAAAGCAGCAGCAATAGCAGAAAACAAAGGTTGCTTTAAAAAAATCTTCTCTAAAAGAAGGTGAGATAAGCCATACTTAGTGTATCTGAGGGCTGAGACCTTGATCATGGGAAAAAAGGGCTTTGTTTCTATAGATCTGTCAAAACAAAGGATTCATCCTTGAGCTCTACAGGTTTTCGGTTTATGAATAGGATAGGAGAAAAGATGTCTTCAGATCCCATATCATGCTCCAAATTGATGTGATTGTAAGTATGCCACAAGATACTTGGTGCCAGGCAAACTAGAGACACAAAGGCCCCCCGCCTTGCACCCTCCCCTCTAAACCTGAGGCATGGCATGGACATCCAAGTCAAAAACCAGGATTTGGCATTTTTGGCATCATTTGAGTATATCATAAAAGCACCCAGAATGAAAGCAAAGAGGGACAGCCCTCACAAACATTTTCAGGCTGAAGCAGCACAGGTGTTCATACTGACGGGTTGCTGCCAACTTATCATCCTTGTTAAGATTAAAAGGAAACAATCAAAGTAGAATAAAATTATCATCTCCATTTTACAGGAGAGCTCATGGTCATGCAGGGCTAAAAATGGACCTAGGACTTGAAAATGAGACAAGTGCATTCAGTATAAACCCATTTTATTTCAGGTATATTCAGGGCTACATCTTCATATATTTGCTTCATCTTTCTCTTCTCTCTCTGGCTACAATGGAATGTAAATACGTAATTCTTTGTGTGACCACCTGATAAGAGTTGATTTGAGTCATCGGTAAGCTAGAGAAAGCTAAAGTAACAGATACTGAAATTCATCAAATTAACTGTTCTTGTCACAGTTTGGTTTTGTAATTATTATTCTCTCAGTTGATCAAGTCTCATTTAATAATTACAGGTCAGTCATGTTACACTTTGCAGTTACCTCTCATGTGAGATATATGCAGTACACCACAAATACGGTAACAGTGTAACCTCTGTTGGTTGAAACATATTCTTCAAGTACCACCAGTTCAAAAGCACTTTGCAAAAATAACATTTAAAAGATAAATAAGCTTTGAGGAGGAAAGAAAAACGGCATTCCTCATGCTAAAGAATAAAAACCTTGAATATGATGGGATAAGAAGTAATCACAAAGCTATTTCTATACTTTGTCTTACTGTGAAGAGTAAGACTCTGTGGTCTTGTTAACAATTGTGCATGGAAGCTACACCTAACTTTCAGTGTAAAATCATATCCTTGAATGACAATGTGCAAGGAGTGGAATGTCTTGTTGGAAAAACTATTCCAATAATGCAAAGTAAGACAAATTACAAATGATAAATCAAAGACTCATTTCCAAAAATACTTTGAGAGTAAAATATATATTAAAAAATAGCATTTTGTATATGAATAATCAACAGTAAAAAACCCCAACCTATACTGTAAAACAACACTGTATCTGTTGATTGACTTCTTAGAAAACAGACTAGAGGTCAGTAAGAACCTGAAAGCTAAGTCCTGTAAAATCACCATTAATGAAACTTTACAAAATAAAAAAAATAAATTCTTACATAAAGACTGTTTCTGTGTATGTCACTGGTGCTGCTTTACTTCATTAGAGTAATTTCTACTAGTAAAAACTACACAGAAGGTATATTTGAAAGGGACTGTTTGACATTTACTTTCGCAGGTGAATACACCTACTCAGGGTGATGGGGAGACAGACCCAAACTGCTCTGTGGGCAGTACTCTAAACATAGGTAAGTAGAAGCATGAACATCTCGATGCTTACATTGGGAATCAGGTGCAGGCAAGCACCCCTTCATATGAACAATCAGCACTAAAAGAGTAAATTCCTTATGAAGCCAGATAAGAAAATATTTCTCAAACCAAGATTTTACCCATGCAGATGTTTATCATATGAAAATAATGGTTATCAAAGCACAATAAAATGTTCACAACTGAACAGGGAAGTATACTTCAAAAGTATGCAGTCACTGTCTGCACTAAAACGCACTCTCAACAGGTGTTCTAGAGTCTCTCTGCAATTTTTACATTACTTTCTAGTATCACCTATGAGATACTTCATTTAAATTAAATATCATGTCTATATCATCTTGTGTGCTGGGATTATGGGAGTTTACATAATGTCTTTAATGGAAAACTGACAGTATCATCACTGGACAAGCCAAATTCCAGCCTTTAACTGAAGAGATTTTAGAGGAAAAAAGAAAGAAAGAAGAGGAAGGCTATGGGAAGGTGAATGCAAAACTATGATTCTTCTTCAAACACATAGGAAAAGAAAGATATATGGGCAAAGAGGAGGATCTTGCAGAACGCTGTAGAGACGAAATCAAGATATCCTTCAAGAATTATGAGAGCACCTCCAGCCTTGCTTCTGGATCCTTCAAATGTTATAGAGTGAAGAATTCTGTCAGTGTTAGCCAGCAGGTCTAAAAGCAATGTCATGGACTGTTTCTCCACCACCCCATACTAAGTTTAAGTATTCCCTGGAAGAGAGCTGTGCCAGAAACAGGCATGTATGTATCCTTGACCACTGTGGATCTGGTGGTACTATGGGTGACATTGAAGTTACTACAACACTGTAATTATATGAATTATAATGAAGATAAACAAGAGGATAATACAGTCTATGCCCACTGCCTGACATGTGACAGAGTGGTGGTACTGTGTTGAAAGGGCACACTCTGAAGAACTCACAGAAGAAGATGCAGAAACACCTTAACTTTATTGACAAAATGAATCTGAATAATGGTTTTAGCAAGTTGGGAAAACGAATGCTTTCAGTGTGCAACCACTGAGTTCTTAGAACTCCATGCAATAATGTCTGGACTGATACCTTTCTTCTGAAAGTGGGAACTCTCTCCAAGATAAAGAGGAAGCTGTCTGGTCCCATGGTGTTTATTAAGGATACACGGGAAGGCTTCAAGCAGGACAGTTCAGCAGATACTGTTCTTTTATTTGGCATCTCTGCACGACTTTCCCAAGAGAAGAACCTCCAGTGTTTTAGCTTTGATGGCAAAAATTAATTTCCTATCTTGCAGAAAGGAGGTATTAGAGCCAAAACCCCTGAGTGAACTGTTACACCTTTGCAGCTAATGGCAGGCTGCCATCTTCCATGAGAGCAAAATGGTGTTGGTGTGTGAAACTGCACAACTTAATCCTTTTATATCGTGACTTCATACAAAGGAGTAAGCTGTCATTCTAGGAAGAGAAATTACTGTGGAAGAATGAATCCTGTGTATAAGAGAATGTGCTCTTTTAAAGAAATGTTCTCTACTGAGTATTTTAAACCCCTTCTCTCTTCCTATAACCCCTGTCTGTTCCTTCTTGGCATCCAGGACCAGCTACTCTGGCTCTGCTCACAATCTCACCATTGTTGGTGTAAGAGCCCTCTTCTACAGAGAAAACGCCATCTGAAAGAGCCTTCTTGTGCTCTTCTGCCTGATAAACTTTTCATTTGCTTTCAAATATCTGATCAAAACTTCTTCCCTCCCTTCCTTTTGCTTTGTACTTGCATTCTTTGCTGTCATCAATTAAAGAATAATTTACACAATGAATTGCTAAAGTATCCAGAGATTCTAAATTTCAGGATTACTATGACTAACTGTAATGGGCTGCCTGGTAATTTTAAAAACCTTTAACACTTCTGACTCCCTATGTCCCCTTTCACATATGTGAGATCTTCAGCAAGGAGTGCTCAACAGGAGATGAAAAATCCAATTATCAGACTGGCAAAAATAGTCCAACTTCTTCACCTCCATTCTAATGTCTGCTGCACACTAAGCACCAAGCACAGTGAATAAAGGTAGAGAATGAGAAGCGCTACCAACAGCAGATGTAGTGCCTGCCTCCCAGGCAGCAATACTTAAGGAGATGCATAAGTAGTGCTTGCAAACTTGCAGGTAAGAGCAGTAGTTACAATCATACTTTTAAATACAGAGTAGCACTGAACAGTTTTGAGCAGCATAGAAGCGGCAGCATCTGCAAGAAATACCACCATCTTTATCACTGATCAGTGGTCACTGCATTTACCTATCACTGTACTGGTGAGTTCAGGGCTGGAAGGGGAAAAATAAAAATTCTACCAGGAATATAAAACCCAATTAACTCCAGAAGTTTTTTTTGTGGAAATGTAAATGACTTCTGGCACGTAAGTAGCCAGCCTGGGCTATCTTCACTTAAACAGTTACCAACTTTGTTTGGAAGTCCTTTAAGTTAGAGATGGGCACCTGCAGACCTCATTGCTACATTGCAAGGTGTTTACACTTATGTAGCAATAAAGGTACATTTAGAGTGATGTCATCAAATTCAGAAGTACACACTGATCAATACTTAGAAATAACACCTACCATAAAGAACATGGTCCTGAAGGGAAAAAGATCTCTCGTTTCCCTAACTATGACGTTTTGACTGAATTTCTTTTTAATAGTTCTCTTTCATAGATTATTTCCACTTCCTTTTCTTGGGGAGCACAGAGGAAGCAAGGGGCAGTGTTCCACACCACCCACAAAACCTAAAATATTTTAGAAGAGAAAAATGTAATGGCAAAACCATAAAAGGTGTTGGGAATCTCAGAAATTCATATAGTCATAGCTGCTATTTTTTGTTTAAATTTCAGTTGACACTCGAAGACTGAAAGAATGGTCAGATTCAGAGGACAGATCATCAATCATCTTTTTAGTGGGCAATACAGTATAAATCATGCTTAAAAGAGTAAAGAAAATTATTCAGGACAGTTATTTCCAGAAACTCTGCAAAAAATAGCCATTAATTGCAGTGTCACAATTTGATGCTCATTAGTGGTAAAGGTAAATGAACGTTATTTTTTTTCTGTCAGGTAACTCCAGAGTTGAAAGTTTAACAATGCACTACATTTAAAATTCAATGCAACCAGTAAAGAAACTAAATTGTTGCATAACATTATTCATTCCATGTGTTTGTGTATATGTTCAAGTGCATGTTAGACATTACCACTTAACAAGTTACTTAGTGAATTCAGTTTACTTTTTCCACAGTGCCTGTTGAGCTTACTAGCAGTTTTCATAACTTACACATTCCCATGTCTGTCCTTTCTCCAGGGTTTGAAAGACCACCAAGACAAATTTCTTTCTTTAGGCCAAGCCACTTGCTGTGTTGAAGCCAGCCATTTTGTAAAAAAGCAGAGTTTTCTGTACTTCAAAAGAACTGGAATTTTTCAGCTTTGTAATCTCAGACTTACACCTGGACTTCCAAAATTCTTAATTACTAATTTCACAAGAGGTTGCAAAGAAAATAAAAATTAGTATGTGCCCTGGTGCTTCTTTTCCCCACACCTCATGTCCAAGCTGGCGTGTTCCCTGAGACTGCCTGTGGCAGGACTAGCATGCTGCCTTCCACAGAGAAGGAAATGGATATTAAATGTGGTCATTCTCAGACACAGGAGAACTGACCACAACACACAACTGCAACACAAATACATTGCAGAAGAATGAATTTTAATACCAGTTCCTGTTGTTTAGGTGTTAGTTCAATTCATAATTCAGACACACCCTTAACAGTTAACACATGAGTTGTCCCAGGCAGGTTTAACAGCACCACTCAAGTTCCTCTGGCTGGACATAAGCCTCTATGGATCTGCTGCAATAAACCCTTACCGACAGGATTTAGACTCCTCACACAAAAGGTTCCTCAAGAAATTCTTGTTCAGTAGAGAGCTCAACCAGACCCTAAGCACACTACCTAGCCCTTTGGGTAGATCCCGATTCCAGTAAACAAACACAGGAACTTTTAAAGTGCTTTGCTGAATCATGGCCTAAACACAACAGGACTAGATAGATACAGATAGAGATAGTTAGCTAATGTTGGATGCTTCAGTCTAAAAAGCTTCACAAAGCATTAGAAAAGTACAGAATACATCTCATTTTTTGTTTTAGAAAAATCCACAGTACCAGAAGTTTGAAAGAATATTCTCAGTGGACTGACTAAAAAAAAAGTATTTTGGCTTGTTTTCAAAGACAGTTTACATATCATGGAGTGAGGACTGTATCAAAGCCCTGAAAAATAACAAGTAAAGGAGGGAAATACTCATTTTATCTGTTATTCTTTTTCTGAGAAGCTCAGGGAGCTGCTGAGTGCTCTACTCTACTCTTCTGTAGACTTACCTTCAACCTTCTAGCTTGTGAGCCTGAGGCTTACAAAGGCTGATGTCCTAGTGGGATAGGTTAGATCAACAACAATCAGTCTTCTTTTTCACTAAATGGTTAGTCACAAAAATCAAACCAACTTCTTCCCTCAAATGTGGTAGCTACCTAAGGGCTCTCAATCTATGGCTAACAGAAAGCAGTACAGATTGTACAATGATTAAATTGCTGTAATCATTTAACTGCCTTTCTCAGAGATTAACCAATTCTTTTACTGAAAAACTAATTTGTGAGTAAGGTGAGGAAAGACTATGGGGAGACTGTACAGCTAAAATTTTCAGCAATACCTGTGAAAAAGTTCTCTTTCCAGTGCACAGTCACTCCTCATTTCAACATTCATGTAATTTTTTTTTATTATTATTTCTACGATGTTTTGAGGTGATGCACACAACCGGTGCAGTTCTGCCAGTGCCAGCAGCCCACACACCTACTCACTGGGGAACCTCCTCAGTGTGAAAAGCCTAGAAGGGAAAGCTGCTATAGCCACACAGACCCCCAGAGAGGCATGTGCTGAGAGTCAGGGTAACAAAGCACTAGTAAGCCAGCACCACTATACGGTTCCGACAAATAAGCAATTGCAGATCTTGATCTCAGTTCACCTTAACACGCCAGGCTAAAAGATGCCAGTACATGTCCCTGATAAGCAGTATCTCTGAGAGGGCCAGGGGAGGCAGCTGAGGCTGGTAACAGCTTCACTCATTCAATTTTAATTGACTCCTGTTTGTTTGTCAGATCCCTCAGACCTGCCTGCCTTCTGTTTCAACTTGTGCCAAAAGCTGAACTTGTGTGATTAACCACAGGGAACAAGCAAGCAGGAAGTACTGATCAGCTACAGGTGAAGAACCAAGTCTATATGGGTGTCTGAACGGCATTTTAGATACAGTCTGCACTGAATTTCAAGATCATAGATCAACAATCAAACTTCAAGCTGCAAACCTAGTGAAATTAAGCTCTATTCACACACTTATACATTAAAGCAGGCTTTGATTCAGAATCCTTCTGCTTAATTTTAATCTTCTGTGCTTGTATTTAGTATCCAAATATCTCTCTTTGAAAATTCTAAGGAAATGCCCATATGCTTCAGTGAGATCAAGACTGTGCCATTAGCTGTTTACTGAACAACTACTGATAGTGTTTAAATCAAAATATTCAAACCCGAACAAAAATAATAGTATTTTATGCATTGTTTTACTTTCTCTAATGGTAACAAATGACTGAAGTGAAAGCTTGAGTAAAATGTGTCCAGACATACATACATGATTTCTCTTGTAACTCTTTTACAGTACATATAAATAATTGGTGATGACAAATAGCAAACAGCATCACTGCTGAAAAAAGGGTTTATAAATCTTACCTCGGCTTTTATTTTATTGTCTCCGAAACAGAGGTGTTGTAAGTAGGCTGCAGCATTGGACTGTACTGAGGGAAACTGATGTTGTAACATCTGTATAACTTCTGGAAGCTCTGGATCTCGCCATCCGAACTCTCTGTGCAAAAACAAACAAGAGAGATTAACCAAAAATTTTGCAATCTGTGAATAAATGTGGCAACAGTTGAGTCAACAAAGATGACAGACATGTCTAAGTAAAATCTTGGGGGTTTTCCCCATTATTTTCAAAGCAAGCATTAACTAAATGATAAAGCTATTTTTCATTTTCAACTGTACATCTCTGAAAAAAAAAAGTTGTGTAAAGTATAATTAGAGTAAGTACCTTTGGAATTAGGTCTCTAACTGCTAATGCTTCCTAAATAAAAACAGCTATACGAAATCTTAATATAAGAAAAGAAAGGAAAAACATGCTCATACCATTACACTTTCTCTATTAAAATATACAGGCTGGAATCAGAACCACAAATGGTTTACTATGAAATGCTCGCTTGTCAAAAAGTCCTCTTTACTTAATGCAACGTTTATTTGATATAAATGGCTATGACCATTTGTATCATAAAAATAAATCATATAAATGACCTATTTTGTCTTTTGGTTTATTTTTTCCATGCTCAGTGTAAAATTATTATACACTTCTGGCCCTGCTTGAGCAGGGGTTTGTACCAGACAACCCCCAGAGATCCCTTTCAACCTCAGCTCTCTGTGATTCTGTAATTTTACAATTCTACACTACACACACATTGGATTAATTTTAAGTCTTCATTCATACTACTGTATCAGCTAGACAAATACAAAGGCTCAGTTTTTACACTTTTGTTCAATTCTACAAAGCATGAAACACCATCAAATGAAACAACTGAATCCAAGTGTGTGGAACAAGTCTCAGCAGGTATTCTGCAGCTTCCAGAACTGAACTTAAAATCAATCTGTGACTTAAGCTAAATTTTCCCCTCTGTGTTTAAGGGTAAAATCATCCATTAAAATGGCTTTGGACTTCGTGTCCCGTGAGCCAGAGATGCACGCAGCCACTCTGCATGAGATACTTAATTCTCACAGGCCTTTTCCCTATAAGCTGATTTTTGNCAGGGTAAACCCACCACAGGCATATAAATATTTTTACCATCTTCCATCTAATGCTACATGTAGAAAGTAATAGAGGGAAATTAGGGGAAAGATGTGACTTGTGAAGAAGCTTGCAGGTTCTCTGTTGTAGTAACCATGATCACCTGGGAGTGCATTGCCAAAAAAACCCACAAGGGCTGTTGCAGGGTCCAGCTATAGTATTTGAAAAATTATTCCTAATCATTAGTTTCCTTCCCAAATTATACAGATTCAGCTGCACTGAGGTCAAGTGTATGACACTGGGGGAATTCACAGTAGCTCTACAGTCTGTCTCAAGTAAAATCAGGCATCTCACATTTTAAGTACAAAAGTTCTCCGAGACATTTCATTGAAACAAGACTAATTTTAAAATAATAACAAATTACTACAGAATAGAGGTATTTTCTGTTCTCTTCTCACACAGGAGGTTTGACAGATTAAGAGTTGTCATTACAGTTGTACCTTTATGAAGATCCAGAATATAAACAGGAGATGTAAGTAAATACACTTAGAATTTCATTGGCTATTTTTCTTCTGATAAAACAGATGTAAACTCATGAATATTAAATTTCACATTAAGTGTTTAATATAAAGGAACCGTGAAGATGTAATAATAAATTGCATATGGGCTATTCCAATGAATCCTGAGATGGTACAGACTCTTGGGGAAGCTTCTACAACAGACCTTCTGCGTATGACTGGAGGTCAGCCAATATAACACCCATATGTAAGAAGGGAAGGAAGGATGATCTGGGAAATTACAGGCTTGTCAGTTTGACTTCAGTGTCAGGGAAGCTGATTGAGCAGGTCATCCTGAGTTCCATTATGCAGCACGTGCAGGACAACCAGGTGATCAGGCCCAGTCAGCATGGGTTTATGAAGGGCAGGTCCTGTTTAACAAGCCTGATCGCCTTCTACGTCAGGGTGACCCACTTGTTGGATGAAGGCAAGGCTGTGGATGTTGTCTATCTTGACTTTAGTAAGGCATTTGACACTGTTTCCTACAGCGTTCTCCTAGAGAAATTGACTGCTCTTGGCTTGGATGGGCATACGCTTTCCTGGGTTAAAATATGGTTAGATGGTCGAGTCCAAAGAGTTGTGGTAAATGGAGTTAAATCCAGTTGGCGACCGGTCACGAATGGTGTCCCCCAGGGCTTAGTACTGGGGCCACTCCAGTTTAACATCTTCATCAGTGATTTGGATGAGGGGATAGAGTGCAACCTTAGTAAGTTTGCAGATGACACCAAGCTGGGTGGAAGTGTCGATCTGCTTGAGGGTAGGGAAGCTCTACAGAAGGGTCTAGATAGGCTGGATCGCTGGGCCAAGGCCAATTCCATGTGTTTCAATAAGGCATCCTGGCCTGCATCAGGAATAGTGGTGTCAGCAAGAGCAGGGAAGTGATCATTTCCCTGTACTTGGCTTTGGTGAGTATTCGCACCTCAAATACTGTGTCCAGTTTGGGGCCCCTCTCTACAAGAAGGACATTGAGGTGCTGGAGAGGATACAGAGGCGGGCTACCAAGCTAGTAAAGGATTTGGCACACGTCCCATATAAGGAACGGCTGAAAGATCTGGGGCTGTTTAGCCTGGAGAAAAGAAGGCTGAGGGGAGACCTTATCACTTTCTACAACTACCTGAAAGGAAGCTGTAGCGAGGCAGGGGTCGGTCTGTTCTCCCTAGTGACAAGTGATAGAACAAGAGGAAATGGCCTGAAGTTGCACCAGGGGAGGTTCAGGCTGGATATGAGAAAGAATTTCTTTACTGAAAGGGTTGTCAGGCATTGGAACAGCCTGCCCAGGGAGGTGGTGGAGTCACCATCCCTGGAGGTGTTTAAGAGACGGGTAGATGTTGCACTTAGGGACATGGTTTAGTGGTGTTGATAGGGCTAGGACTAAGGTTGGACTCGATGACCTTGAAGGTCTCTTCCAGCTGAAACTATTCTATGATTCTATGTTCATTGAACTGATATTTTGAAAAGTCAGACAACATTGTAAAAGGCATCATGGAAGCCTAAAAACCGTCACAGCCGAAGACTGCAAACACCGCAGCTATGACTCTGTTAACAGGTGACTATATTTCATATATACTATAACTATATTTCAAAGTGTTGGAACTTCTATCACCAAATTCTCTCCCAAAGGAAATTTTCTCCTTCATAATATGTGTATTACTTGAACAGAAAATAAGCAACCCAAAAGCCTGTTATGTGCAATAGTATACCCTGGACCCCTAAAATCAGCTCAGGTTTTTCTTCCTCTTGTCCTGGAATCCAGGCCAGAAGAGGCAATCTGGGGCAAAAGGAAAAGGTCCCTTCATCAAAGGTACAGTTAATTATTCTGATGGACCTGCAGTCTTGACATGGTATTTACATCTGAAAACAAAGTTGTGCCTACTTTTCCCCTCTCATCTCCCAAAAGAAAAGTCAGCAAATAAGGGATGTATGAATACTTGTTGGAAATGGTTGTATGCACATTGGACATAAGTAGAAAATTAATTCAGAGAAGCTCTTAGCACTGAATACTGAGTTTGTCATGTAACCAGTTTTAGGAGAGATAATGAAGAAACCTGGGAAAAAAGTTTAAAAATTTAGCCCCGGTATGCACTGCCATTTCAAACAGATGGTCTCTGAGATGATTATATTTTTAGTGGTTTCTAAATGAAATACAGTAGCTATATAAAACAAACAAAATCTTCTATCAACAGTTAAGGTTGATTGAATAATTGTGATAATTTTAGCAGCCTTCAGGGCAAGGAGGACTAGTTTCCAGGGGTTTAAATATTTAGTTTGTTTTACACAAGTCCTTTATAGGTGGGAAAAAAGTAAGCTAGGGGGAGAGAGGATTGTTGTTTTTTTAAGAATAGCAAGCTTGCAGCTCTATTAACATTTACTTGAAAAATTTAAATATTGATTTTCTTTTTTTAGTTTGGCTTAATTATGAAAAGTTAGGAAGGCCAAAGTTAGGAAGGCTACTTAATGAAGTCAGTTGGCAGAAGTCTTGAGGAGGGAGGAGGACTAGAATTTCTTGAAGACAAAGGCACAAAACTATCTGGAACATTTTGCATAGATGTGAAGAACTTTCAGGACATGGCTTCACACATACCTCTATGACAAAAAGCACATATTAAAATAGAGAGCCAAACAAAAAGAGAAAAAGAAAAAACAACTAGTAGGGAAGGAAGGTATGTTATAGAAGTCAAGAGCTAGAATAAACTGGACTGCACTCTGGAAAGTTAACTGAAAATAGATAGCAAAAGATCTTCTACTGCCTGCCAGCAAAAAGCAGCAGTAGGGTCAGTATGTAATGAAGATAAGCGTCAGACTAAAGGAAGGGAGAAGGATAATGAAACCAAATCTACCCCCATTTCTGTGAAACATCTGATATTGTGCCATGTGGAAATTAGTTAAACTGGAAACATTCGAGCATCTAATCCCTAGTAAAATAATAGAGTAGAATTAAGCAAAAATTGAAACTGTGGTGAATACCCTAAACAAACACTAGCTAAGCCTGTGACCTTTTTTAACAACCCCATGCTTACAAAATCTGAGCACAACAATCCACACAGATGGTGAGGCAAACCAGAAGGCTGCAGTAAATCTGAGGAGGTGCATAGCATGCCATTTTTGAGAATGTTAACAAAGTAGCTGTGTAGTTGGTCCAAAGATGAAGAGTAAGCTAGCATCTGTACATGCAAGATCTTCCAATATTGCCTACATTTCCCTTGGAAGACCAACACTAAGATGTTCAGGTCAGCTAAAAGCCTCTGCTGGTGGTGTGGATTTTTCCACAAAAGAATCACAGCTGTGCAAGAACTTCACAGCTTTGGCAGGAAACCAGAATTTGCCGTGCACTCTAAATATTTCAGCAGGTTGTAAAAATGCATTATTTATAGGAAGCATCCTCATCTGAGGAGACTGACCCCAGCATGCCAAGGTGTTCCATCTTCTTTCTTTGATGGAAACTGTGCTCTAGGAAAGTAGGATTGATCTCATTTTGAATCCTGCAGAAGGTTTTAGCTTAAAGTGATGACTAAGGCAGATGCTCTATGGATTACAGTAGGCTTCTGTTTCAGGGCTGGAAGACGACCCAAAGGGGAACACTGAGCTATATCTAAGCTGGCAACACCTGCATGCCTAGACTATCACAATAGGCCACATTTTATCTATGAACAACCGAAGAGAATCAAGGAGGCAGACATGAGACATAACAACTCTTAAACTGAGCAGCAGAAGCAGTAGCATCAAGAAATCCAGGCTGACTTGGGTACAACAAATATTCCATTGAAACCAACTCCTGTTCTTGCTGTCGTATCCCACATAGACATGTCAGAAAGTAAAGGAGATGGAGATTTAAAAGAGATTGTAAGTAATACAGCTGAGTGCATTGGCTACGTGGGATCACTTCAAGGTGCTGCTGAATACATAGTATGTACTGCACCTGAAGAGTTGCTTGAATTATGCCAGAATTTTCTTCTGCTGCTGCTGCAAACACTGAACAGGAAAGCAACCCCAAAATTCCTGTTATATCTATATCTGCACTGATTTTAAAAGGGCTACAAAGTAAGTTTTAAAAGCATAGGTCTCCAGCTGGTAATTAAGGATATCATTGCTTCTGCACAGCATTGGAGAAGCAGGTGTGATGGCTCTGTCTACTCTCCATCCATTGGTCACAGTGAATCTCACGAGAGCTTGAGATCTTATTTCTGATTTACATTATTAGAGCAGAACATTCACATCTGATCAAGCAGTTGGCAGAGGCAAGCACTGACACCCAGAGCTATTCCTGTCTCAGCAGCATTCCCCAAAGGCAGCACTGTGGAGATGCCTGCTATGAAGAACCATATGCTTGACAAAGACAGAAGTACCACCAAGTATTTATCAAAGAAAAAGAACGCACAATTTTTAGATACATTTATTACAAAACTGTATGTTTAAACCAGACTGGTCTATGTATGCCCGCCTGTCTTAATATGTTTGTGTATGCATGAGACAGTCTTAGACTTCTGTTTCCTTTTTGCCTTCCCTTGCAAAAATTCAATAAATAAAGCCCCAAAATCTCTTTTGCTCATTTCTGAAAGGAGAGCTGTGAGAACGGTTTTCTGATATTACTAGTAAAAAACAAAGTACATGTAGCACAGGATCAAACAGAAGGAGAACTAATAAAGAGCTAAGAGAAGATCAAAGAAAGAACTACCTCCCATGTTTAAAGGCAGAAATTTATTTCTGTTAAAAATATTTGGAAGGGAATATACTAATACTACAGGGATCACTCTCAAAGAATTTTGCCTTAGTACATTTAAAAAGAGCAAAGACAAGATGTTAAACTGTTAAAAAAACTCAGAAATACTTAAACATAATCCACAGACAAGAATTATGATCTAAAGAGGAAAAGAAGCCATCTAACAGTCAACTCCCTTATTGTCTTTCTGTGAATCTATGACAGTTGGCCAAAAAAAAGTGAACTCAACTTATTACACTTAATTTATTGGGAGTTAAATTTGAAGCATTCCCTTAAAATATTTTCCTTTTTTGAAATGTACTTCACCATATGAAAGCACACATATATGCACAGATAAGTCAGCCTGGTCTGAATGACCTGCTACAGTGTAAGAGGAGGCAGAACTACTATATATTTGCTTTGAAAACATAACACATGAATATTGGGTACATTTAGCGCACAATTTTAGGAAATAAAATATAGAGATGTCAATCTCTGTTTCACTCACCTTGGGAAATCCTCAAAACCCTTCACTATATTGCCTTCTCTAGTCAATCTTGGCCAAGGAAGCGTACAACAACGAGCAACTGGTTGCTTTGTTCTGGTGATATGAACAACATATATCCACAAGATGTATAGTAAGAGCAAGTTTGGGCCCAATACAAACCCCTTGGGACAGCAATGAACCTTTATCAGCAGAGAGCTCCCTGTACTTCTGTTTCATCCCTTCAAGAAAGATAGACCAAACTCAGACTACTGGAAAAGTTAGGAATAAAATAATCTGGTGTAGTTTAGGCTAAATTTGAAAGCACCAGAAGTAAGACAGAGAAAAAGTGCTGTAGATGTATCTTCTCTAAATCAAAACGTAAGTTCCAATTAAACAAGGAAAACCACCTATGTTATTGTTGATTCCAACCTGAAAGCTGCAGCCTGTGCGGGGTGCTGTGTATGACTGATACAAATGCATTCAGGGTCACAGAATCAGAGCAAATGCAAACGTCTCACCAAACCTGCAAATCCTGAATCTTACAAATCTTCACCATTTATTTCTTCCTCTAAAGGAGTTAACACTTTCTGAAGAGCTGCTGCTGTTAGAGCAGCTTGCTTGCCAAACGGCTTTGTAACATTAAAAAATGGTAAGCAATAGCCTCTTCATTGCTGGCTGGCTTAATTGGTTTTTTAATAGATGTACAACTGTCAATTTGATTTGCAAGCAAAAAATTGTACGAACGGTACAAATGGAATCAGAAAGAGGAAGAAGTGTTTCACTACAGAGTCAAATGACACTTGGAGTATGGGAAAAGTTTATTTCAAGGGCTTGTCAGCACTTGAGCAAGCAAACACTAGAGAGAGATGCTTGGCCCAACAGCTGATTTTCATTTGAGTAACACACTGGATCTACTTACTCAGGTGTACTGCGACCTGCTAGCATACACAGTGTTAGGATACCATACCTGGAACCCACTTTACCAGATCAATAATTTCACTGATGCAAATGGGTACCACTTCGCATTCTGGCAATGTACCATCTAAATATTTACATGATAATACACAAGCAGTCAACACCATTTGACTGCTCAATATATACTGTATTTTTAGTAAAGCATGTAGCTTACATCTTCCCCAGATTTCAGATTTAGCACAGCTGAGTGTAAAACAGCTGTACAAACATTTGGCAATCCTGCCGAAAACCTGAGTGCTGCTCTTGGGTTATGACATTTTCCTTGGTTTATGCTTCCATGTGGCCCAAAAGAATGAGCATGCAGCACAGACTCCTCACGAGTGTGGTTTGTACAATATATTTGTGTCTGCCAGTGAGGTGCAGAGGAGGATGTGCTGTGGCACACCTAGCTCTGTCCAGCAGCAATGGAGGTGCCCAGCATGTTCCTGGTCTTTAACAGAAACATAAACCTGAGACCTCAGGGCTAATCTAGCACTAAAAATCACCTCTCCAATACAGTAAAGGGCCAAAACTGACCTGCATAATGACAAATATACCCTCCTGCAGTTCTGCCTTTGTATTCTCTATATGTTCTCTGATAAGGCATCAGTTTTCTGTTTTTACATTACTACCTGTGACTTAGATTTTAAAATAAAAGAATTGTAAGAACTGAGCTTGTGAAGAGGCAAGATGAGAACTACTTCAACATAACAAAAATGGTCTGGAACTGTCTGTATATTTCTTGAACATTTTCAAATGGAAAAGATTTTAAAGATAATACAGTTGAGCAAAGATTATCTAATGACACTGGCCCATGTGGTACTATTTACAGTCCTAGGTTACCGGCTCCAATACAATATGATTACATTCAGAGGTGTAAGTATTATCTGCTCAAGGCTACCCTGATTTCATTTACAAATGTCTTTGTAATTGAAATCTGTTAATGAATCTTCATTAAATAATCAGCACTGATCTATAAATATTTAATTCCCTCACTCCCAGTGAAGGAGCTTTTAAGAAAAAAGTTGCCTGTGTCCTGAGGTAGCCATACCCTGTTGTAACTGCTATAATGTTATCTCTACTTTAGAATATGGGGTTGGGAACAGAGAAAAATTAGAGACTTCAGGGCTTCAGGATATCTTTAATTTTGCCATTTGTACTATTTAGTTTGTTTANTTGGTTTTGTTTGTTTTCTTTTTTAAAGTGACATCTGTCTTTTGCAGCTGTTGAACTGAAACAGTCTTGAAAATCGTGTTTTATCTCTTCCTCTGCAGGCATTTGCATATAGAGGGACTGCTTCTGCAAAAGCAAGTAAGAGGCAAACTAGGAAGCTATCAAGATGCCTTTAAGCTGCCTAATTTGTCTTCTTTCTCTCTGAAATGCACATGTTTTGACCCCCTACTACAGAAGATCCTTACAGTAGTTTCATACATTGCAGCTGTGAAAATATGCCAAGTGAACCCCTCCCCCTGAGATACCAGCTTACACTTGCTTCTCTCCATCCACAGGAGTTCACACTTCACAGGGAAGATTTCAGAAATTGTGAAATGTTGCTCACTGGCAGAACAGCTGTTACAGATGTGCTTTCCTCACAGATCAGAAAGGTGGAAATGTAGACAGGAGATTAAAACAGTACAGATCTAAGGGATTCCAGCCTTGACTCTGTCATTGACTTAACTTTGTCAGACAGTCATTTACTTTAATGCCTTTCTCCGAGGTTTGATAGATTCTCTATCTCTGGAGACCTGTAAATCAAATTTGTCTCCTTTTCTAGAACTAGTGTTCCCATTCAGAGGCTTTTAAATATTTCTGTATTTCAAGAACAGGAGAAAAAAGCCTTTGAGGACCTGCTCCCACCTGGCCATGCTGAACTGGATGCTTTCTAAAGAACAAATGTTACTCCACAAAACCCTGATTTTCCTTGGAAAACAGGAGAAGCACTTTAGAATGAAAGATATTTCTTTTATTTTCCTACATGCATCATAACACCTAACCATTGCAGCTATAAAACAAGATGACAAAAAAAGCATCAGGAACAATTCAGCATTAGCCTAGCAGCACCAATGTTAACAATTCAAAACACGCTCATCTGCAGAAGAAGCTGGCACACACAATATTCCCTGAAAGTCTCAGAGCATTCACATCAATATTTTTTTAATAACCACCACCACAAGAGTTCCCACAAGGTTTTGGGGCACTCCACCTCTCTCTAGTCAAAGCTTTTAATGTTATGCAAATAGCAGACAATATGAAATATCAACAGTCCATACAGTTTAGCACAAGCTGCAGAAACACTTTTTACAGCTGGGGTGGGGGCAAGGAAAGGGTGTCCATCTGAAGTATTAGAAAGTATTAATCTTAAGTATCTTGTGCTATCTCATTACTTGGTGATTGCTGCGTAGCAGCAACTCTCACCTTATCTCCACACATACATGCCCAGGCATTGTTCTTATCTACATAACACTTTGCAGCACTTCCCATTTTCCTGAGCACAGTAAACTCTTCAGAGTAGATATTCTTTTGATGCTTAAATAATGAATATTAAACAATAAAACTTAAAGGTTACTCAAAATATCATACAAATTTATAAGACCCAAAATTTGCCCTGAATCACCAAGCCGAGGAAAAACCCCACGTAAATTTCTAATACTGAATTAAAAAAAAGAAACTGTTTTCATTTTCTTTTCTTACAAGTAGACTCCTAGTCAATCTTTTAGAGAAATAGAGGAACTAATTCTATTCATTAAAGTTGCAAGCTGTACAATTCTATAAGTGCACTTGAATCTGATCTTCTTGTCAATGGGAAATACAGACTAATGGCTTTTCTTCGCTGCCTTTATTTCAGTTTTCATTAAGCATGAAAAAACTGATCTCCTGTAGGCTAGCTTTATGTATCTCCATGTACAACCACCAAAACAATATAATAATGCAAGACATACTTGACACTTAGGAGATAGAAAGTTCATGGGATCAATAACGAGTCAGTGTTAAAAAACTGCTCAAATGGAAAGCTGTTGGATGGAAGGAAAAATATCCATCAGTAATGAGTAACAACATTCAAATACTACTGCTACTTCCTACACGTGCTTTTCATCGACTTCAAAGCACCACAGAAATTCTAGGGAACTCTCCTAATGCAGTACATATGTATCATCATCTTCACATCAGGCATGGGTAAAGAGGCAGCACTTACACTTCTCTACCACAGGGGAAAAATAAAAAAAAATGGCAAAAAGTTGTAAAAGCCACCATTAAATCCTCAGCCCTAGTTTTCAACTCTGTGAATCAAATACACTGATTCACTGTAAGCAGACAGCAAAAGGTTTTCAAGAATATAGAAATGCAGAGGATCTGAACAGCATTTCATCAGAGCACAGGACAAGAGACCTTCTGGGTCATCAAAGTGCATTTCTGACTGCAAGTCTGCTATTTGGCACATATGCTGCAGCACGCACTGCTCAAGCTGAAGGTGGCCTCCTGTAGGTAAATTTTAATCAGTCTCAGATTTTGTTGATCTTAAAACCAGTTTCAGCTTATAAACAAACAAACAAACAAAGGTTTGTCACACATATCCATTCAGAAGGGGTGCTTTTTTGTTGTTGTTTCTAACAGGGTATTTCAGTCTTATCCTGTTCTACTCAAAGCATCCACAAACATAGTATGTATCTCACTTTTCAGAGTACTAAATCAGAAAACAAGGCTGTAGTTCTGCTCTTGCAGGGGAAAATAGATGGAGAAAGGATGGTTTATTTAGAATGATAGAATCATAGAATCATTTACGTTGGAAAAGATTTCTAGGATCATCAAGTCCAACCTTTGTCTGACATCACCTTGATCCCTAGACCATGTCTCGAAGTGCCACATACACTCACTTTTTGAACACCTCCAGGGATGATGACTCCACCACCTCCCTGGGCCGCCTGGTCCAGTGCCTGACCATTCTTTCAGGAAAGAACTTCTTCCTAACGTCTAATCTAAACCTCCCCTCGTGCAACTTGAGGCCATTTCCTCTTATTCTGTCATTAGTTACTTGGGAGAAGAGACCAACACCAGCCTCTCTACAACTTCCTTTTAGGTAGCTATAGAGAGCAATGAGGTCTCCTCTCAGCCTCCTCTTCTTGAGGCTAAACAGCCCCAGTTCCCTCGGGTGCTCCTCATACGACATATTCTCCAGATCTCTCACCAGCTTTGTCGCCCTTCTCTGCACCCACTCCAGCACCTCAATGTCCTTCTTATACTGTGGTGCCCAAAACTGGACACAGTACTCAAGGTGAGGTTTCACGAGTGTTGAGTCTGGGGGCACAATCCCCTCCCTACTCCTGCTGCTCACACCATTTCTGATACAGGCCAGGATATTTTTGGCCTTCTTAGGCATCTGGGCACACTGCTGGCTCATATTCAGCCGGCTGTCCACCAGTACCTCCAGGTCTTTTTCAGCCAGGCAGCTCTCCAATTAGCTGGGTAACATCTCTGTTCTCTGTCTGGGCCACAGGATAACCCACAGAGTCTCCACAATGACTCAGAAGCCAGCAGAAGAATGATGAGCTTGTCAATAGACAGATACGACTAACAGAAAGCACTCTACAACAATGCTTTACAACATCAGGGAAACAGAATTCACAACTCTCAACTTCTGTGTTAGCAACAAAACCAGACCAAGGACAATGCCCTACCTAAAAAATATAATGCAAAGGCTGGATCAGAGAAAAATATTTTACATGGAAGATACTCAAGAGTTTAGTGCAGAAGTAGGTTGTAGATTTTAAATAAACATAAAATAGACATCTCATATGTATATTTGATAGTTTTAACTCAGTAAAATGCAACTGACAGAAAAAACCACCCTATAAATGTGGAAAACCAGCTCCTGCCTTAGTTCCCATCCTTTCAGGTTACAAGTGGGACATGACTTTACTATCCTTTAAAGAAAAATGAAGCTGCAGACTGTTCTGAGTAGCACTTCTATAGAAATGCTTCCAGCTGAACTGTTTAACTCTGTATATATCTAATAAATCCACTGCAGAACATAATCATGCTATTGATTCAAGGCAATTGCCCTTATTAACAAAAGGAGAAATATTGCCAAGGATCTGTCATTTAGGAATCAGAATCAGTATCTTAAAGAGGTCTTTGAAACTTAAATATGTGAAAGGAAAATACATGCTTCAATCTATCAAAAATCTTTCCTCTGCCTGTGGAAGTACAGCTACCTACAGAAGAAGGATGAGTTACTCATACGGTACTTAGTTGTTAGTTTTCTGGCACTTATTTCCATGCAAAATGCTCTGGGTGGGATTCTTCATCTGATATACTGAGTTCCAGTACCCATTACCTTCACTGATCCAAGAAGGTAGTTGCTGTGTGATATCCTGCAATATATTCTGCCCACTGCCAGAAGTACAGACTGTGAATTGCACCTTTTTCACCCCAGAGCTAATTCCTTCAGGCTTTGGACAACCTTTTCACCCCAGATTTCCTTATTTAAGCTGAAAGGACAATACCACTCCCTCCGACTTTGAAGCTGTCCTCTGTGTGCTCAGCTGACACCATTAACTCCAGCTATAAAAATCTCCAGTATTTACATCCTATAGCTCTAACATGAATGACTGCCTCAGACTTCAGCAACCAAGCTCAGATCATGATTTCATACATCTAAGTAACTGATATCACAGTTGTTTATAAAGTAGATTTCTGATACGCTTAGAATTAAAAGTATTTTAAACTGTGGTTAAAGACTTAAGCATAGACTCTGCAGTACGTGCAAGCCAAGTAGCATGTGTATCCTATATCAAACTACTTGCTTTTGGGTAGATTATCACTTAAGAAATTAGATTTTGCTCTAAAACACTCCTAAAAATGAATAGTGGATTCATTTGCTAGACTGATGAAAATGGTAATGACAGGTGATTCCAGCCATCTCTATCAACCCTCATTCACAGACACTCAGCCCATTCTGATAATCATTTATCTCCTTCCCTTTCCTCTCCTGAGATACACTCAGATGAAGGGCTGGACAGTGTAATCTGCTTTACGGAAGACATGAATGTGCTTGCACAGAATAGACACGAGAGTTCTCTGTCCAGGCTGGCAATCAACTGCCTGTCACACATGATGCAAAAGCAACCTTTGATTTTTTTTCCCTTCCCTTCCCTTTCCTTTTTTAGTAGCCACAAGCAGAAAAAATGTTTTCTACACATCCTTGATTTTACATTTTTGGTAATTTTAGGACAAATCTGTATAATTTTGAAATTCATATTTCCAATTGCTGCTGCGAATTTCAAAGTCAAGTTCAAACACAAGAAAGTCCACATATTTTCAGCTGTCTTCTTTGCACAAGGGGATGCTGGGAGTGGGAGAAGTCTGAGATTTTTATAGGTCCATCTCAATACTGTTCATAAGTTTTCTTCTAATGGCAAATATGCATTCACATAGAAGTTGATGTTCTTGATAGAACTTGATAAAAAAGAAATTGATGTCCAATTTCATTAAAACTCAGTGTGGAAAAGCCATGCAACTATTCTGCAACAGAGGATATCACATCTGGTGTTATTTATTTATTAGTAGGGAAATCACTATATAGGCTACTGAAATAATTTTTCTCCATTTCATAAAAACATCTCTCTCTTCTATGTTTTTTTAATTTGAGCAAAGAAAGGTGATCATCCAGCAAAGCACTGTAGGCAGCATTGCAGATGAAGTTCAGAGCACACCACACTTCAGTTTGAGATTGCACTTTTTAACCACTACTTTAATTTATATTGGAGTTTCTTTCACTCCGAAGTCAATGGATGAAATATTATGCTCAGAGGTGGCTTATAAAGAATTTCTGTATATGAATTTACTAGCACAAATCAAATTACTATATTAGATATTCCCAGAAGCTGATACTAATTTACATTAAGAATGTTCTGCAGTCCTCTCTTCACACTTGTGAATGTCTGAGATGAACAGCAAACATGGGGATTTTTGGGGCATACAAAATTACATGTTTGTTGGCAAACTCCTCAAGGCTTGTAGACTTTCAGATGCAGGTCAAGTAATTTTGTGTTCTTTGGCTTTCAGTACTTTATCACAACTATATATCTGCAATATAAATCGTATTTAGTGTATATGTGTCCAGCGTGTAAGTGCGTAGGTTTTTCCTCCTTCAAAACATACTAAACACAAATTTCAGCTTGCTAACGAACATAAAAAATAAAGTTAGATATGCCTAACAAATAAAGTCTCTACCTTAATTTGATACATAATTAGATCTAAAATATTTTATGTTTTATGGAAAGCACAAGACACCCTGATGTTGTAATCATTTTGGTATGAATTACAGATATGTAACTGTCAGACTCGCAACAATACATTTTACTTGTAGAAAATATATTTTAAGTAGAAATAAAGTTAAGCATGTTAATTTGCTACTTATGTCCATTGTAATTTCAGAATAGGAAAACTGAGAAAAAAATCCAGCAAAGCAATAATTAAAGAGAGATTCAGAGTACGCTTCCCATTGGCTTTGCAACATATTAATTTCTCAAGCTTTTGTGTAACTGATTACATCTTTTTTTTAACTTCTACGAGTAAATAGAAAAACTAATTAGCCGCACATTATTAAGTTAATGCACATTTATCTACAACAATTCAATTCTGACTGTGAAATAATCTTTCTAGCCTATAATTACACTCCAGCTTAATTAGCATAATTTCCACAGCACATTCTTTAATAAAGAAGCTGACATAAGGGTTGGTCTTAAATACCAAGGATATTCTAGACAAGTAGAAAAAGGGAGACAGGCAGAGCTGCATTAAATACCTATTATATTATCAAGACAGTACATGTAAAACAGAATATGAATTCAATACTATCTGAACTATCACAAGCATCTGAAGATGCTTTTGCAGAAGATAAGCAAAATACTTGAAGGGTTTGAGATATCCCTCAGCTATTTCACTACAAGTGGTCCCATGTCCTTCATAGCTCCTTCATCCTCCATCACAGCATTTCATCCCCCTCACCAAGGGCAGCCAGCAGATTACTCATTATACCATTCAGTGTATTAGCTTCCTTCAAAAAGAAAATGCCTATACGCTAATTTCAGCTCGGACAGTCAATTCCGATCGAAGAGAGCCAGTGCAGGTGAAAAGACAGATTGTTCTCTAGGATCGTTCAGTCTTTGATTTGCTTGTGAGGATTCAGCAACAAGAAGCCCAGTTCGTCACAACTGGGCCTCTTACGGACATTTTATTCCCTGGAATTTGGGCTGACACCACACTTGTTTTCTATGGGCCTATGTGGACAACGGCACCCGAGTACTGCTGTGCTTGATGTGAACAAGGAGATTTGGAGGAAAGGCTCTGCCTCCCCTCAGCAACCCTCTGACTCATCTTGTTCTTCTTCTGCCTAAGCCCGTGATGCACTGGGTGTCAGCGTATATTAGATTTACATGTCTGGGCTATGAAATGTAACCTCTACCATAACATAAAGAGTCATCAGTCTCTCCTGACAGTGAAGAACGAAAATTTGAGGACAAAAAAAATAAATCTTGTGTCTTCACCTAATTGTTACTAAATAATGGCAGCTTCAAATGAACTGTTATCTGAAGTGCTCTTGGGTTCTGTGAAGGATTTTAACTAAATATACGCTGTTGGTAATGATGTCCTTGTACTCTTCCATAGTTACCAATGGTATAAAGATAATTGTACCTGTGAAGGATTACCATTTATTGTGTGAAGACAATGAAAGGCACTGGGTAAGATTTTCAAAATCACCAAGGTGATTTAAAGACCAAGTCCTATTTTCATGTAACCTCATAAAGGATTTTAAATTAATCAGGTTTCCAAAATGCCTAAGATGCTCTTGAAAATGTAGACTTCAGCTTTGAAATCACACAGACACTTTTAATAACTTTACTCGCTCTAATTAACTTTTTATTTTGGGGTTAGCACTATTAAACAAGACCAGGACCAAAACGATCTCTGCATACTAATCAGTCACTGACTCCTGCTGCTGAAATGTGACATGTGAGGAGGTGTCCTAAAAATTCAACATAAATTCAGAGCAACAGAAACTGATAAATCAGTTCTTGGATGAAAACAAATCAGCAATACTTATTTAAGCTTCTTGCTTTCTTAGGAATACGTACAACTAGGCAAACACTGCTTGATCAGAATTTAAGATAAGGAAATACATCATAAATGAGGTTATAAAATAATGTTTATTTTTGTTCAGATATATAAATGATGCATCAACAACAGTCTCCAGACTATATAAACATAGTCAGCTTGAGAGGTTTCAAAAGCATGAGGAAACTGAAGAAGATGCCCCAGGAAGCTGCCTTGCTGCTCATTCTGCCTGGGAGTGAGGCAATCTGATTTTGAGGCAGCCCCTCCCTTTGGCAAAAGCGGGGAGAAAGGAAGTGAGGCCATGGCTAACAAATCCTGCACCTGCAAAACCTGCTTGCCCTTGGAGCCCAGAGCTGCTTAGGGGGATGCTTCTGGGACAACTTGCTACCTGTTCTGAACCAGCACCAGCCAGGTCTGCTTAGGGCCACAGCTTTGCAGCTCCCATCAGATTGCAACACAACCAACAGCAGCTGAGCCCTTTGTTTAAAGCCATCCCTTTGAAGTGAATTTAAATGTGCCAGAAATGAAAAGCTAGCTTGCCAGAAGCCAAGCAATAACCTTTTCTAAAAGGTTAGCTTTTCTTGTTATAGTTAAGACCAGAAAACACACACAATAAAAAGTCATAATTTACAACAGACTCCAATTATCTTTTCTAATAAAATTTTACTTTAGCTACCTGTTTAAAATCAGGTTATCTAAAAACATACTAAGGTAGCCGAGATTATCAAAAGATACTAAGGATTTTGGCTGCCAAACTACAGGTGCCTAGATCTACGTGAGTCTTTGTTTGTCAAACTGGACATCCAAAATTAACGCACCTAAATTACTAGCCAATTTCAAAAATCTTAATCTTGGTCTGCTGTTTCTCTTGTTCTTTCTCATTGACAGTTATTCAGCTCTGCCAATTTTTCTTCCCAGAGCATCATAGCACTGAAAAGAATGAAATTCAGCTTTGAGTCAGGAGATAAAGAGTTGTGGCTTGGAGACATGAGATAAAAGCAAAGCAATATACTCACAGCCACAAACTCAATGAATTAAACCAAGAAACAAAGCCCTGTAGGTCAGGCAGAGATCATGCAGAGTAAGCACAGCAAGAAACAAAGAAATGGGAAGCATAAAGTATTGTTCTTTTCCACGTCATTTTGTCTTTCTGTACGTCTGGTTTGCTACCTATAAAAAATTCTGAAAGGCTCTTTGGAAAGATTTTTGAGAGCTTGGTGTATAAATCACTAACTCCAGGGCAAAATGTTATTACCAGTATTGCCACAGAGGTGCAGAGTAGTCACTGAGACTTAGATGGTTTTAAAGAGGGTGAAGATCTAAGACAAAAAGAATGATCAGGAGGCAGATTATTGACAACAATTTGTTAAACAAGCACTGTGTAAAATGAAAATGGGAGAATCTTAGTAAAAGGCAATTTGTTTCACATGCCTAAAGACGTTTTTCATTTGTGTTGTCAGGTATTTTCCTCTTGCCCTAAAAATTGAATTTCCTTGGAATGGGTTCCCCATATTCCACTACTGAGCATTGATGTTAATTGGATAAAATATACAGAATACATATCTAGAGAGAGAAAAAGAGGCTTAAAAAAATTTCCCCATCTTATTAAAAATAATTTCAGTGGATGCAGCTGCAAGAATGGTCAATCACAAATACTCACCAAGAACAGCACTTAATAAAATGACACCTTCAGTTAGCATTATACTTGTTCTGTTACCAACTTGTCAATAAAATATGTGAATGCCTCTCACAGCTGAACACTTGGGGAAGTTTCATGACTGTTATATCAAGTTATACTTGCTCCTGTTTTTTAATGTAATAATAGAATGACTCATTGATAACGAGATGCCAAAAGGAAGACTCATCTGCCTGAAAAGCTGGGGTTTACATAGTCTCAACAGCAATTTCATGCCAAATCTTGAATGGGTCTGTGATGTGCAAACAGTATAGCCAAGTATTTATCTGATACCATTCACCAGACTCAATAATACCTGTCACATTTTTATCACCACCTATTCAACTGTCTCAATTGTTTACCAACTGGTAAACATCTAAATACTACTCCCATCATTTCCATAAAGCCACTTTCACGATCCACTATAACCAGATAAGAAGCTCACATTTGTGGAGAATGCTGCTACCTGTGGCACTGGTTTCCTTCTGCGTCAACAAGGGATAACATTTTGAACTGTCAAAATTTTAGTTATCAACATGATTGCCCAGGCCTAGATTTACTTTTCAAGTATTTTAATTTTTATATTGAAGCCACATACTTATATGGCATGTTCTATTCTATTCTAAGTAATAACAAATTGAACAGTTTCTCTTTTTTTAGTTTAAATTCATTGCTGTTTATTTTATTAATTGAATCATAGAGTACCAGGTTGGAAGGGACGTCAAGGATCATCTGGTCCAACCTTTCCTGGGAAAAGCATGGTCTAGACAATATGGCCCAGCACCCTGCCCAGCTGAATCTTAAAAGAGTTCAGTGTTGGGGACTCCACCACTTCCATGGAGAGATTATTCCCATGGCTGATTGTTCTCGCTGTGAAACATTTTCTTCTTGTGTCCAACCGGAATTTCCCCAAGAGTAACCTGTAATCATTATCCCTGTCTTTTCCACGTGACTCCTTGTAAAAAGGGTGTCTCCCATCTTCTTTGTAGCTACCCTCTTGAATGATGCATCAACTACTGTCTCCAGACTATATACACACAGTCAGTTCAAGAGGCTTCCAGAGGCACAGCATAAATGCAGGAGAATCAGGAGCACGACATGTACTTTTCCATTACCCTAGAAAAGACTTTTGAGAGTTGGAGATCAAATACGCTGCATGTCTATTTCATGAGCAATTAACTGATTGTGGAAGGGGGACACAAATTTGGCAGAAGTGCTCTAGGATATTGATCAAAAAGTAACACTAAATCAGGAAACAGGTAACTGAACTAATCAAGTCATTTTCTATCTTCTTTTATTCAGTCTGGCTAAGTAATTGCTAAGTAATCGTTAAGATGACATTTATTACTACACTAAAACTTCTCCTGTGTCTTTCCAAGACTACCTTCGGTTGACTGTAAAACTCATGAGCCAAACAATATTTCCCTAACTTCAAGAGTTTATTGACAAACTCTGCAGGCTTATCTTCTTCCTGCCTTCTACACATTTCAGAGTAAGGATTTTAAGGAAAAACTGCTCAACAAGATATGCTATGAGGTGAAGTTATAAGCCCTGCACATTTAAAACATACCCACTGCCTGTTCTTCGGTGGGCAGCCAAACACCCATGATCTCCAGGTATGACTGAACTAACTGACAGGCAGCTCTCTACACATCAAAATGTTAAACCAGAGAACTATATGGTAGTTTACTGTGGTGATTCAGCATAATCTAAATAGTACAAAGCTCCATTTGAACTCAGAAGAAGGCAACACTCATAAATTACCTTTCATGACTACCTCATGCATTGTGAGCCCCAAAGAAGAGAAGTCAGCCAGGAGCCTGGCCAAGCTGCTAAATGTCCACCCGGGCTGTGACTGGATCAGGGGTGTCCAGCCCTTAGAGATGCACTCATTGAAGTAACTGGTGAAATAGAGCAGTTTTCGCAAATCCCACTTTGCAGAGATAACAGCTCATGAAGTTTTAAAGACCAGTGAAATTGCTCTTTTAAAAAACCAAAAAGAACAGCATGGCACCCACCACTATGGAACACCAAAGCTGCAGAATGTCATATCTCTCCCTCTACTCTAAAACCTTCAGAGGTTCTCTAGAGTCATGTAAAAACCTTGAGGTGTTTTTAATATTTGTAATGAAATCCCAGAAGTTAAAAATCCATGAGAATTCAAACACTTCTGGAAGTTGTAATGGAGGCAGAGTACCAGGCAATAATTGTGAATATTTTCATGTGATCTGTTTTGAACCACACTGTGTAACGTTGTTTTAAGGCTCACTATTGCTGAAAATCAGATGAGGCATCAGAAGTAAGACCATCCAGCACACAACTGAGTGACAACGACAGTGATACAGCTCACAAAAAACTTATGGTTCCCTGCAAAATGTGAGATTCATTTGGCAGTGCTGTAAACTAAGCACTCTAAAGAAAAACTAAATAACCACAGAACCACAGAATGGTTTGGGTTGGAAGGGACCTCAATGGTCATCTAGTTCCAACCCCCCTGCCATGGCAGGGACACCTCCCACTAGACCAGGCTGCTCAAAGCCCCATCCAACCTGGCCTTGAACACTTCCAAGGGTGGTGCATCCACAACTTCCCTGGGCAACCTGTTCCAGTGTCTCACCCCCCTCAGAGTGAAGGACGTCCTCCTGAAGAGGAAATAATGACTTGTTTTCTGTTAAGACTTGACTTAATGTACATTCAGAGCAAGATGACCTTCAAGTATCTATTGATACTTGAATTCCCATTTCAAAGGTGGGCATAGACATGGCAAGCAGACATAAAAGCCCCAGCTATTCTCCCTTCCCTACTTCTNGATACTATGGGAGACTGTATCAAAAGCTTTACTGAAGTCAAGGTAGACTTCAATCAATCTTTCCATGCACATTGAAACTGACACTTAATAGTGCTAAATTCTGTGGAAACATCAGTATACTAGAAGATAATGAGGTCTAACTGTCTAGTCAGACACAGAAATAGGGGAAAAAATACAGCATCACCAGCTTTACCATCAATTAGCTTTAAAAAAAGCACACATTTTTACACTGGAGGTTAAGCAAAGAAGAAAAAACCCCAAAGATGTCTTTCTACACTATTCAAGTGGATCCTGAAGATCTAAAGTTTTTCTAACACACTTAACATGCCATAACAGTTGTAAAAAAATTTAAATTTTGTTTATATAGTACACTGATGTTGAAATACTTTCCATTATTTCTAGCTGAGTCAAGAACATATTTCTCTGAAGTGGATGAAAAGCTAGCACCTAATACATACAACAATCTTGGTTTTACAACACAACAGTTAAAAAAATAAATAAAATCTTTGCATCAGGAAGGAGGTCAAGCTGCTACTACCATTGCACAGAAGAGCTGCGTCCACGCAAAGCATTCTACCATGGGCTGTTGACACCCAGGAACAAGACAGCTGTGTCCTGCTTCACAAAACAACTGAGTTAAGGACAGTTGATTTTTGGAAGGATACCACAGCTTTGCATTTGCAATATTTATTAGAGTATTCTGAATTTGGAATTATATTAACTGTCTGTTGTTGAGACAGCACCCGCTTATATGAGTTTTCTCTTTTCACTGATAAAACAAGAGAGACAATATGTGCCGTGAACATCTTGATATCCAAATTGTTCTCTCAGACTTTACACATGTGGCTGTGACCATGAATTCAAATCATGTTTAAGGCACTTGCATTTAGCTCTTAAATGATTCTTAGCCCTGGCTATAAACAAAGCAAAAATGAAAATATTTACAGTTCTTGGTAATAAAATGAACAGTATGCCCATTAAATTGTTGGTTTCTTTCTCACCATAATAGAAATAATATACAAAATCGATACAATTCATACTTTAGTTCTATAGAAAAAATACTACAAATGAGCAAGGTTTTTAAAACCACTGTCATTAAGTACAGTACAGAATAAACACATTTTTATATGAATCTGTGTAATATAGATAGCATCACAGTATGGTAACCATTGCGCTTGGCAGATTTTACGCTTCTGACAGGTTACCACATATTTTTCTTAATGAAACTGAACTAGAAGTTCATTTCAATTGTTTGGCCACAGAGATCTTTCAGCCCCCCAGTGCCAAGGAAAATCTGGGATCAGTGTATCAAACTAAACCCCACGGTGCTGTAGCTGCTCACTGGGGAAACATGCATGTTTTAACTGGCAGAGCTACTCAACGCCAAGCACGCTCCACTTGTGTGCAGTGACATTCTGTTAGCAAACTACACTACTGAGCAATCCCAACTTTATTAGATTCTTAAATCCTAATCTGTTTCAGGTTGACCTAACATAGTATGTTTCAGCTCCTGCTGTTAGTGATATTGTTGTGATGAAAAAAGCCCCATCTGTATCTTCCCACACAGGCAGGGACTGGGGGAATCTGTGTGCTAATGGAGGTTTTTGCTGCTCTGGAGTGTGAAGACATTAAAATTTATCTCAATCACAAACATCATGAATGAGTATTTAGATTTTCTAGTAGGGTTTTTTCTGGTAGTGTTTTCATTGTACAAATGTGCATTTTATCTAGATAATGATGTTCTAAAATCTTCAGTCTCATCCCACGTTTTTAACTGTGCAACACTGCTGTGGATCATGGAGCTGGATCACTGTACTTGTTTACAAATGAAATGCTTTAAGCTATACTGGCGCTGTTGGGACAGTATGGAAAGTGGCAGCTGGCCACGGAAAACTATAGACATGATCTGAAAGGCTATTTGAGGCACACTTGTTGACATTGTTTAGGACTCACAAAGCAAAACTCAGATGATGGATATAAGGACTAACACTTCCACAGAAGAAAGGATGGAGCGTGGTAAATCTGGCTAGTTACATTTAATAAAAAAGATCTAACTTTATGACTGGAAAGATTCTCTAATAAGAAAATACGGCTTACTGGTGGGTTAGATTTTAAGAAGACTTTGTGAAGTATTGCATATGGACTAAAATCTTTTCATCCACCAGAAATAATGGCCCATAGCTTTGACAACAGCAGTAGCAGAAGAAAGAGCACTCTCTGATTCTCTTGAAGTATGTAAAAAACCCAGCTTTTCTCTTCTGCATCCAAAAATAATATGGAATATATAAATTAATCCACTACTTATTTTACTCACAAATGGTAATATTATCCCACGTTATGTTCAGAATGATGAAATGATTGTCATCAAGGCTTTTGGCCTGAAGATCTCTGTTATTTCAACAAAATTAAGATCTCTGCCTAATTTTTGGAAGTTTTCAGTAGGAAGGTCTGATGAAGAGAAAAAGACCTGCAACAGGCAGGTGTTACTGGACAATTCCTAAAACCTGCTTCTTTCTAAAACAAAATAAGTATTTCAGTAAAGGTTAGGACTTGCTATTATGTCAGAATTTCATGTTAGCTTTCATTAAAATTTTTTTTAAATTTTACAAATAAAAATTCTCCCTTCTTATTGTGTTCTACCTCCTCTAAAAATGACAAACCACTTTGACATATGAATCAGTCTCACATCTATTCACCAGACAGATTCACTTTGTGATTAATGATGTTTAAATGTTGCATTCACATTCTTCCTACTTCTAAAAACTGCCTAATTGTTACAGTTGTAGAAAATCTTCTAAGGAAAAATCAAGAGTAGACATATTCAGTTTGGAACTTCATTTATAAGTTGAGAAATATGTTGTAAATGGGCTGGGATTAGGAAACTGATTTACAGATTTGAGAACATTGGTTTTATTTATGGCTCTGTGCATATCAAGGAAAAAATAAAAAGAAAAAAGAAAAATCTGAAACAAAATTCAAGGTAAATGGTTGGACAGTGACATGTTTTTAAAATTCTAAATCAGAACTTCTTACTAGTCCTATCTTGTGCTTCTTCACATAAAAGTTGTAAATATTATAGGGGAGAGTAAAAAATGTGTAAGTCGTATTGAATTACTCTCAATATTCCATGTTCTTCTGTCTCCTCAAGGAATTATGCAGACACAGACCATGATCAGCATATAGATCTTGGAAAACCTTGCTATCTTAATAATATATCTTAATAATAATAAGATTCTTTTCTGAGAGCAGGTATAATTCGGATCAGCAACATGATGAAAAAAGAGTTAGCTAAAAGAACGCAAGCACAAGACTAAATATTATGGTAGTTTCTGGTAGTTTTCCTGCTTTGGTCTTTTCACTGAAAAAATGTTATAAGTTGGGTTGTGAGAAATCAAATTACAAAAGCAATTCAAAGTATATATTTTAATGTTCATTTTAAGTTAACAAGAAACTTAATAAATTTCTTTTTAACTGCAACAAAGGTTTATGTGATCTGCCTCTCCATTATTTTCAGATTTTGCAATTTGCTTCTTCAATGAAGAGTAAAAATTTGATTTAGATAAACACAATTATTTACATTCTTTCAGTAAATGTTTTTCAGATGAACTGGAAAACAATTACACTCTGGATACCCAAAGGAATAGCAAAATTCTTGCAAACAGCAATTCATACAGAGAATTTTAATTAGCTTTTGCTTTTCTGTGTTAAATTTAATGCACAGAGGGTTCCTGTCCACCTTCTAACTAATTCTTAAGAATACTTCCTTGCATGTTACCCTGCTTAGCTTTCAAGTTATACATTTTTGGCACTTGACCATATAAAGTCTTGCAAACTACAGTAGCTCAAATATCATAGCTCTAAAATATCTGATTTGCCATCCACTATCATTCTTTATCATTACTTCTTCACATTCATTTTCAAACACATTATCAATTTGTATGCAAATACAAGTATTTTCTTTACTGATTCTTCTAGTTGTTTCACGCTTCTCTGTCCTTCTTCTGAAGCAACGCAAAGAAGGCTTCCAAACCATGCATGGATTTCACCGCTATGTTTCCTCATTCCCTGTCTCACTTCATTTAGAATAATCAGATATAGATATTCTTTTAAAAAAAAAGGTATTTTTCCACAACCCAAAACACAAGCTTTAATAATCGTGCCTAATTTAAAGCCTTTCAACAAGCTCTTGGAATAGATGACAACACTCAAACTGAGAAAATGTGAATTAATTTGAGCCACATTTCATAAGGCACAGTATGAAATCCAAACCTAAATCCTATCAGATTTCATATAAATATATAACCTCTCAAAAATACTACTAATATCTTAAAATTGCCAAACAGAAGATTTGGAGGCTAAGAAACACCAAAATTACAGATCTGTATTCAGTTTTCTGTAGTAGAAACAAACATCAAGACAATCATAATGAAGCAATGGTCATAGAAGATTTATGATTGCTAGAAATGTATAATTGAAGCCTGAAATAGTCCTTTAGGAAAACATCCAGGCTATGAATGAATAAATATAGCAAGATAAACTAGGGATAAGAAAATGAATCAATGTTTTAAGCCTTGTACATTGGAAAAACTCATGTCATTTACACATCTATCCGTCAAAGCCTGTTCTGCTGGAACACTGCTGAATCATTCAGTGTTCAGCAGCTATGTATCCTTACTTGTGCAAAACTCATTCTGACACAAAGTATCTTTGAAAACACAAGTCATCTTTTCTGAGCAGAATAAACCAGAATAATGTACTATTGTACTGCAGCCAAACACAGATACATAGCCACTGTAGTGGAAAAGAAAATATGTCAATGAAAGCTCAGGAAGAGTTTTGTGAGATCACTGAAGGACTACAATAGCTAATCACAGCTTAGGATGCTTCAAGACAATTGCACAATTAACCCACAGAACTGCTTCTAGTTAAACTAGGCATTTCTTGGTATAACAGGGTAAGAGTGTGCATGCATTTTCCTTATTTGTGTTGAAGGTGATGGACTCCTGCTCCAGTGTTCTAAGTGGTTATAGCTATCAGCCCAGTGAGACTGAGGTCACAGTTTCTGGGAGCAATAAACTGTCCACACAAAGACCTAATACAGGACCGATGCATGTGGGCACAGTCCTGTCACCAACCCAGTCCTCTTGGTAACAACTTCTTTAAGAATCCTGGTCTCAGAGTCCAGGGAAGATCATGGGAAATGCCTAGGGAGCAAATTCAGAGATGCCCCAGAGAAGGTAGACCTATCCAAGCCCTGCCAACTCCAAGAATACCCCCAGAAATGGGGTGATGCAGATCAGTGTGCATGTTATGGATAAGGGCAGCAGGACAACCTCAAGTTGTGACCTGACTCTCCCTTAAGTGTGACTGATTCCTGGTCAGAGGACGTAGCTGGTTTTGGTTTGATCTCCTTAAACTAAGGAAGCTGTGACCAATTTGGGGTTTTGTATTTGTGTATTTTATAATTGATGCTTAAAGACGAGAAAGTCTCTAATACAATTCTCCCAAATTTCTTGTTTAAATTGAAATAAAAACTGTCAGAAATTCTGCTTTGACCATGGCATACTGTTTAATGCTATTCCTATTTCAAAAAACATAAACTAGCTTTTTTGCCAGTCATTTAAAATACATTATGGAAATATATTACTTTGTGCAACATGAAATATTTACATGTTTTTTTTTTGTCCTTGCATCAATAAAAAATCAGTCTTATCTCTGAATTTTGTGAGCAATATTAAGGACAGAAACTCACTCAGGAAAGAACTAGGGTCTCAGGAAGGAGGGAGGGAAGGAAGATGCAGGTGAAAATCCAAAACTTGAAGCAGGGCAAGAAGTCCTTGCTAGAGGCAAGGCAAGTCCTAGCATAGAGTGAGCAGAGCTGTTGGAAACATAAATGGAAGGAAGCTGAGAAGATAAACAGAAGTTTGGATCCAGGGGGAATTTGGCAACATCTGAAAATTTGCTAGTCGGGTAAATCAATCTGATATAGAAACCATCTTAAAGAACCACTGTTATGCATTCAGATAGAAAAACAAAGGTTGAGCTCCAGTGTCTGTTGCACAATTCATGTACAAACATCTGCCCTCTAGGGACATAGTCAGGAAGATGCACCATGATGCAGACAGTGTCTTTGGGAGATTTTCTGAGGGAGCTGGACTGAAGGAATTCAGAGAAACACAGACCAGTGGTTACAGGTAGCACTTTCAGAGACACTGGTAAGCAGTCTGGTCTCCAAACACAGAAACCAAGGCCTTTAAGAAAAAAGATGACCAGACTGGTAGAGAAGACTTCCAAGAACATCATAAAACAAGATCAAGTCCAGATTAACATCCATGACATCATGTGTCAGAAAGACATAGCATTAGACCACTAATGGGGAAAACCGCAGTGCTGAGGCCTTTCTATGCCAAGATGGAAATGCATCCTTCTGTTCTGGAACAAGGGCCCCATGATGAAGGAAAGAGGCAGATTGTTACAGTGGGATTGGCACCTAGGAACTAAGAATCAAGTGAATTTGCAAGACCAGATGGCACCACACAGTCACTTGCTTGCTGGATGCAAAGATCTTATGAAAGGCACAAAGATTCTGGAACAGCAGATAAGAAGCACTGGGTTTGAAAAACCTCCATGGGTACCAGTAGCCCAGGGAAAAAGCAAGATAAAGGTTTTGGAGATAAAATCTAGGACCCTGCAACGGAAGCTGAAGATAAGGTCCTCCTTGTACCAATGTACTTGTATTCCACACAGGACAGAAATGCAAAGATGCTTGGCTAAAAAGTGAAGTTTCATATTCATTATAAGTGGAGACTCTTCTGTATGAGACATTAGATTCTGTAGAAGACAAGAAGACTGTACTGAAAGGATAGAGCTCATTTGAACCATGAGGGAATCAACCTGTTAGCACAAATCCAGGAGGTCATGAGTGAGCTTCTTACTGATAAGTGGGGCCTGGGGAGAGGAAGGATAGAAGATGGTGGCTGCAGAATAGCACATGGTGTAGGATGAGCCTTCTACTATTAACGAAAACAAATGCTAAAACTCCTCCTTAAGGAGTTCATAATAGAAGGCATAAATGTTGATTCTGATGGCATGCAAGCTCTTGTTTGAAGTCTTGCATCTGAAGACCCATTCCATAAGTGATCAGAAGATACTTTGGTTCCGTATCCTTGTGTAAAAAATGAAGGCCAGAATATCCTCCATAGTTTCACTCAACTTCAGAGAACAGAACTACAGAACAATAAAAATATTGTCTTAAAAACAGTAGCTAAGATACTTAACACAGTATAGATGCTCCCTTAGGAAACCATAAGGAAAAGCATTATGATAGTGCAAATCACCTATCAAAAGGAGCCTGAAGAAAGGTAAAAAGGAGCTAAAAAGATGAGAAGTGCTTCTGAGGTCTTTGAAATCTGTTCATCTAAAAAGCACACAAGCTAGTGAAGTTGGAGAATGAAGGAGAATTCGAGAGTGGGCTTAGATCAGGTCAAGACAGGCATAGTGAAATGTTATTCTACCTACAGGCAGATAAAAAAGTAAAATCTCTCCCAAGTTTGGTGTGGTGAAGGTGGATTCAGAAGGCATCTAAAGCACTGATTGTATTGCATCCATGAGATGGCACAGTAATGGAAGAATCATTTACATAGAGATGAAGGACAACAGCAATGGAGTATTTAAATTGTTTAGCAATGTGCAAAGCCAGTAAAATATAAATGGAGAGCTTTAGAAATTTTTGAGCATTTCTCCAAAATCAGAAAATACTTTATAAACACGAATTTACTGAGAGGGATAAAGTGGTATAGCTTAAGAATGAAGTCACATCTGAACTGGGACTCGGCAGTTACCTAACAGTTTCCAAATAACCACAGAACCACAGAATGGTTTGGGTTGGAAGGGACCTCAACGGTCATCTAGTTCCAACCCCCCCTGCCATGGCAGGGACACCTCCCACTAGACCAGGCTGCTCAAAGCCCCATCCAACCTGGCCTTGAACACTTCCAAGGGTGGTGCATCCACAACTTCCCTGGGCAACCTGTTCCAGTGTCTCACCACCCTCAGAGTGAAGAATGTCCTCCTGAAGAGGAAATAATGACTTGCTTTCTGTTAAGACTTGATTTAATGTATATTCAGAGCAAGATGACCTTCAAGTATCTATTGATACTTGAATTCCTATTTCAAAGGTGGGCATAGATACATGATCAGAAAGAGCATATCATTATTTCAATGTAAGGCTAGAATAGAGTTTGGAGCTAGCTAGTAATCTCAAAGAAGGAGCAAATAAAGCCAGAGACTGTTAATGACTAAAACCAGCCAGTGTTTTGGATTTTCCCTCTCTGCTGGCTCTCTCCTACCATTACTCTGGGCTTAGAAGATGAATCAAAAGGCAAAGCTACCCTCACCTGTGACATTCACAGCATCATTCTTAGAAAGGCTGTGTCTGAACATGCATCTGGCACAGGCCTGCAAAAATAATAAAATCTGAAGAGGTGGAAGCACAAGCTGGTAGGAGGAGAAAGCAATCCTACAAGTTAAAGTGAGAGTCACATTAAGAACTCTTTGCTGAAATAATCATGATTTTCTCATCTTTGTTGTGTAAAGATAAACAGAGAATAATAATGAAATCCAGACAGTGATTAATGAATACTTGCTGATTTGCTACCAAAGCAGCAATTGTCAAATCTTTACAAACAAATGATTTGCAAAAGCCAACAAAAGTACTGCTGTGAAAAAAACAAGGGGAAAGGGACAAATGGGAGAAAAGAAAGAAAAGAACAGCAAGAAACCCTTAATAAACCAGCTAAGGAGTTCAGCCTCTTTGTACCTTCCCTTTAGAGACTTTGTATGACTTGCATGATCCCTAAACAGTTCAATAGTCAAAATATCTCTTGTTACTCAATCTTGTGGCCAAAAATTAGTATCTGTGTCCATCTGAAACTGTTTAAAGAAAGAGCTTGAGACATTCCCTAAAAACTTTAACTGAGCTTATTCTAACTAGTGAATGCATGTAGTAAAATGAGATCATCACCATACATTAATCAGTGAACATAATGTAGAAAAAGGCAGGCTGAAATACATGTCTACTGACCATCATGAACAACTATTAACAATCATAGTATTTCAGCTACATTTTCAATCCTCTAGTAACTTTTATTGAAGAAATTTTTATTGAAATCATAACCATGTACTTTGCGAAACTCAAACATATGCTTCCAGAATACACTCAGATTATACACTAATCCCAACTGAACACCCTTTCCATATTCAAAAAAGGCCCCAAATCCTCTTCATTACAGAACAAGTCATTAAACTTTTATGCTTATGACTGGGCAACCAGTTGAAATGCCAAACTACTGAGCCATTTTTGTGGACTGCTGGCACTGATGCTACCTCTATCAAGTTGATGTTCACCAACATCAATTTGGAGTGAGAGAAAAGAGATCAAGATCATTAAATGCCATCTTGAAATGTGAAATCTCATGTACTGCAGCTGAGTTAACTTGGATAATATCTGGAATCCTCAGTACAGAGCTGGCCCGCATTTCTGAAGTACATAAGCCTCTCTGATTTAAATGATTTTAGCCTGTTTGACATGGTCATGGTCACATTTGACCTTCTATATTTAGTCAACTTTAGTGAAGTATGTGGAAATAAATTACACATATGTAAACAACCAAATCCAGGCTCTACCTTATTTTCAGGGCTTCCTATATATATTCTATGTTAATACATTTTTATTTTTACCCCAAGTAAACTACAACACAGAAATCTGAGGCACAATTCTAACTTGGGTCATTGCTTGAACTCTCATTATTTCGTAGAACCACAGAATCATTTAGGTTGGAAAAGACCTCTAGGATCATCAAGTCCAACCTTCATCCCCTGCATCTTTCCAGTTGAATCAGGCTGGTGTGATCTGATGTCCTACCACTGCAAATGTGGACAGAAGACTCTTGGTTACTCCAGGGAAAATATCAAGACACAAAAATATGTTCATTTTCATTGCGATTGAGCAGTTTTGACTTGAGGAATCATTGCATTCTGGAGAGACAACCAAAGAGATAACAAAAAGAGTCAAAATGTGGAACTGCAAAGTAGCGCGTGTCAGGTAAATTTCTTAATCTGGATGAAGAAAAGGAATTTTTTTAAAGCTAACCTCGAAAACTGTAAAAACAATTAAGAGAAATCCCATGATTATCTGGATTATATTTTAAAATAGAGAGGATTACCCTGGTTAACAAATGCACATGAATCTTGCCTTTTCAATAATTGCCTGTGGTTATGTAGCTGATCAATTTCTTTCACTTCATTACTATGGTGCTAGATTTTTAAAGTACATTTTCCAACACCTTCATGTACTACCGCCACTTAGAAACAATCACAGCAAGATGTTTTAAGATGCCAAGCAACAGTTCCACCAGCAGCAGCTCCATGATTTCAAGCAATACAAAGGTCATGTGCAGTGAAAGCGAAATCACATCAGGATTTGATTATTAAATCTGTAATCCAAAGGTGTTTTCCTAGAAATACACTCTTGAATCTATACTTGTATACACTATGAATTAAAATAATTTCTCAAGTGCATGACTACTATTCTAGAGCAACCCCTATAGAAAGTAACTCATAGAATTCCTGTGCTAATTCGTATGCTATGTAAAGAAAAAAAATCTTCAGAAGAAATTGCAACAGGAACACAGCATGGAATGGCTGCTGAACTTTCCTGTAGTTTTCATTTAAAATAGAAAACCAGGTTGGTATCAACAATTGCAATATATCTTCATTTTCTGAATTTGTATTTATTATTAATTATTAACATTTAATGAACTCAGACTTATTAAACATTAAGCTAAAATTAGTTGCTAAATGCTAAGAAGTACTTGCTCTATATATATTACAGAAGCAAAGTTTTAAGTTGCTACAGGGAATAAAACCAGCGAGATATACTAGCAAATGTCAAGCAAATGTCAAGTATAACCCCAAATGCAGCAGAGAGGTCATTATTTAATTATTCTCTATTTCTTATATCAACTCACTGTCTGAACAAAAGTTTTAAAAGAAATAGATGAAAACATGGGTGAGAAAAGCAGATCACAGAGTTTATGCTCTGAAATAATTCTACTGGGTCACAGATTTATTTTTCTTTTTTTTTGTATTTTTTAATTTTTTTTCTTTTTTTTTGAAATATAAAACTCAAACCACTATTCTGCAGAGAATTGAAGTAATAAGGAAGAAAGGCATGTTATAAGGCACAAAGACATCTGCTGCAGAAATACAGCACCTCACAGCCAGCAGACATAAGGGAAATTCTGGTCTCTAGCCCCCAGCTTCATTCCTCACAGAGTTGGCAGGCAAGTACTTGATGCTTGAAAGAGAATCAGTGCAAGAAGCACACCTGGCACTGAGTTGCTGTGACACAGCTCCAGTTACACCACTAGTGAGCTTTGTGCTGATCA